>JBAIZL010000001.1:109952849-109965349 GCA_036971475.1 Prosapia bicincta | reverse complement strand
AAAAGGGTTAATACTATGCCAGAAACATTCGTGAAATGTACTCAACAACATTCCAAAAGGGTCAATACTGTGACAGAAACCTTCGTGAAATGTACTCAACAACATTCCAAAAGGCAATACTATGCCAGAAACCTTCGTATAATGTACTCAACAACATTCCAAAAGGATCAATAGTATGTCAGAAACCTTCGTGAAATGTACTCAACAACATTCCAAACGGGTTAATACTATGCCAGAAACCTTCATGAAATGTACTCAACAACAACCCAAAAGGATCAATACTATGCCAGAAACCTTCGTGAAATGTACTCAACAACATACCAAAAGGATCAATACTGTGACAGAAACCTTCGTGAAATGTACTCAACAACATCCCAAAAGGTTGAATACTATGCCAGAAACCTTCGTATAATGTACTCAACAACATTCCAAAAGGATCAATAGTATGTCAGAAACCTTCGTGAAATGTACTCAACAACATTCCAAACGGGTTAATACTATGCCAGAAACCTTCATGAAATGTACTCAACAACATTCCAAAAGGATCAATAGTATGTCAGAAACCTTCGTGAAATGTACTCAACAACATTCCAAACGGGTTAATACTATGCCAGAAACCTTCATGAAATGTACTCAACAACAACCAAAAAGGATCAATACATGTCTGAAACTTTCGTGAAATGTACTCAACAACATTCCAAAAGGATCAATACATGTCAGAAACCTTCGTAAAATGCACTCAACAACATTTCAAATGGATCAATACTGTGACCGAAACCTTCTTGAAATGTACTCAATAACATTCCAAATCGGTTAATACTATGCCAGAAACCTTCGTGAAAGTACTCAACAACATCCCAAAATGCTCAATACTATGTCAGAAACCTTCGTGAAATGTACTCAACAACAACCGAAATGGATCAATACATGTCAGAAACCTTCGTGAAATATACTCAACAACATTCCAAAAGGATCAATACTGTGACAGAAACCTTCGTAAAATGTACTCAACAACATACCAAAAGGATCGATACATGCCAGAAACATTCTTGAAATGTACTCAACAACATCCCAAAAAGCTCAATACTATGTCAGAAACCTTCGTGAAATGTACTCAACAACATCCCAAAAGGCTCAATACTATGTCAGAAACCTTCAGGAAATGTACTCAACAACATTCCAAAAGGATCAATACATCTCAGAAACCTCCGTGAAATGTATTCAACAACATTCCAAAAGGATCAATACATGTAAGAAATCTTCGTGATAAGTACTCAACAACATTCAAAAAGGCTTAATACCATGTCAGAAACCTTCGTGACATGTACTCAACAACATTCCAAAAGGATCAATAGTGTGACCAAAACCTTCTTGAAATGTACTCAATAACATTCCAAATCGGTTAATACTATGCTAGAAACCTTCGTGAAAGTACTCAACAACATCCCAAAAGGCTCAATACTATTTCAGAAACCTTCGTGACATGTACTCAACAACATCCCAAAAGGATCAATACATGTCAGAAACCTTCGTGAAATGTACTCAACAACATTCGAAAAGGATCAATACTGTTACAGAAACCTTCGTGAAATTTACTCAACAACATTCCAAAAGGATCAATACATTTCAGAAACCTTCGTGAAATGTACTCAACAACATTCCAAATGGAACAATACTGTGACAGAAACCTTCGTGAAATGTACTCAAAAACATTCCATAAGGCTGAATACTCTGTCAGAAACCTTCGTGAAATGTACTCAACAACATTCCAAAAGGCTCAATACTATGTCAGAAACCTTCGTGAAATGTACTCAACAACATCCCAAAAGGATCAATACATGTCAGAAACCTTCGTGAAATGTACTCAACAACATTCGAAAAGGATCAATAGTGTGACAGAAACCTTCTTGAAATGTACTCAATAACATTCCAAATCGGTTAATACTATGCTAGAAACCTTCGTGAAAGTACTCAACAACATCCCAAAAGGTTCAATACTATGTCAGAAACCTTCGTGACATGTACTCAACAACATTCCAAAAGGAACAATACTGTGACATAAACCTTCGTGAAATGTACTCAAAAACATTCCAAAAGGCTCAATACTATGTCAGAAACCTTCGTGAAATTTACTCAACAACATCCCAAAGGGATCAATACTATGTCGGAAACCTTCGTGAAATTTACTCAACAACATCCCAAAGGGATCAATACTATGTCGGAAACCTTCGTGAAATTTACTCAACAACATCCCAAAGGGATCAATACTATGTCGGAAACCTTCGTGAAATTTACTCAACAACATCCCAAAGGGATCAATACTATGTCGGAAACCTTCGTGAAATTTACTCAACAACATCCCAAAGGGATCAATACTATGTCGGAAACCTTCGTGAAATTTACTCAACAACATCCCAAAGGGATCAATACTATGTCAGAAACCTTCGTGAAATTTACTCAACAACATCCCAAAGGGATCAATACTATGTCGGAAACCTTCGTGAAATGTACTCAACAACAACCCAAAAGGATCAATACATGTCAGAAACCTTCGTGAAATGTACTCAACAACATTCCAAAAGGATCAATACTGTGACAGAAACCTTCGTGAAATGTACTCAACAACATTCCAAAAGGCTCATGAATGACAATATTTTAAAATGCTATACTAATGCATAAAGGACAAACACACAGACAGACCGACAGACAAATATGCATTCATTTTTACATAAAATATGTGTTAGGTTTAATAAATTAATATTTCAAATTTGTATTAAACTAATATTTATATTTAATTTATCTCGATGTTCATTTTTGTAAAGTTATGCTAGTTTTTTTTTGTATTTTTAAAGATCATCTAATTAAAGTACCTAAATGCGACAGTTGACTTGGCTCTACTATGAACCTTTTATAAGGAGTCACAAAAACCTACTAGCTTAAATACTGAATTTACAAACACATTGTCTCATTTAATGCTCTTAATTTCTTCGTTATTGAATGAAACATAATTATCTTTTGAATCATTTAAGTTTTGGTGCAAAATACAAGTATTTAACAAGTACTTAGGAACTTAAAAAATTGTTCTCCATTGTTAGGTAAACAAATAAAACTTCTCTACAGAACGTATAGAGCTGGGGTATTAGCCTTAGGCTTTTAATATACAGTAGCTCTGTTTGCTGTGCTCAGAGGAATTCACTTTATCAATACCATTTTCTGCATATTCTGCATATTACAAGCAAGAATATTTCTTAAACAATCTCCGTTTTCTTCTCCAGCTTTTAGTTCTTTTAAAAAAGCTTTAAAGATCTTGTTATGTGCGATATAACGTAGACTTTATACTGAAGAACGTATTTTAAGCGTAGAAACTGTATGCAGCGAGGTCTCATGTAAGTTACCATAGTATAAGATTATTCTGAACATTCAAACATGGCAAGAGGTATATTAATATAATATTTTAGTGATTATAGGATAATAATAGGATTACTAATAAATAGATATCTAGATGTCAATGGCATCGCAATTAAAATATACTGGGATATTTGTTCCCAGTAAAACCTTTACATTATCATACCAAACAATAAATGTTTTGAAAAAAAACAAAGTTAGTCTCATTTTATATACACACGTCAAAACATTTGTACACTTTTCCTCATTATTTCTTTCCGATAAAGTCGTACAATGCAATGAAAGAGATGTAGATAACAGTATTACACGTGAAGAACGTTAAAATGCATTCGCAGAAAAATTACAATACGTCTTTAAAATATGTCTTTCACTCAATACGTCTCCAATCAACATTTAAGTTGTTGCATTACTGCGGAAGATGGAGTTTACCGTTTCACTTCACTAGGTAATCGGTTAGCTTACGTTAGGAAACTCCATTTGATTTTGTTTCCTAACCAAACTTATCCAAACCGGATAGATTGATTGTATTACAATACAACATAGTGGTCTGTTTCATAAAGAAACCTCCGGGTTGCGGCTAGACACATATCTTCAGCCAGGATAAGATCAACCCTACTTTAGGTAGACGTGATGCGTTAATATTCGTCTGTTTCCTCTACAAGAGGGCTTTATGTTATAATACCTACATTCACAATAGATTCCTACAGTTCGTAGGTTTTAGTCATACTCGCTGAGACCTAAAGAAATACACAATCTTACTTTTCGTTTGTGTTGAGTAAACCTTTGCCAATTTCCAAAGTTGAGAGTTTTAGTGGAGTTAAGTGGAAATCTAGTATCGAAAGCATTTTACTTTAAGGATGTCACTGGTAATAATTTTTGCTTTCTCCTGAGATTTTCCTAAGTATCATTTAGTTGATTCGTCTTTTGCGTCTAGACTACACTCAAATACTGTGATATTCAAACGCAGCTTGTTTTAAACTCTATTGGAGAATACAATTGCTGTATAAACGCACTAGAATGATAGAATTTGAACCTAGTTTGAATTCGTAGCAGCATTTTCAGAAATAAAACTTTTTTGGGATAAAGTTTTATAGCTTAATAGAATATATAATTCAATTAATAGAGTGCAGCAAAACCTCTCATATTGGGATCAATGTGGACAGCCCGATTCGGATAGGAAAAATCCGGATATGGGAAGGGTTATGCACTGACGTACGTCTGTACTACGTAATCACAACCATTCTAATTGGAAGTAGATGTATGATTGTTTTAAGTAAATAAGTTACACTGATTGAAGATTGTAATTATATTTTAATAGCAATATAGAACTGTACGTACAATTTAGTTACATGCCTGTATGTACAGTTCCTTAATACTGTACTGTACATAAATATGTACATTAATTATCAGTTTCATTAAAAAAAAAAGATGTAATGGTGGTTTACTTGTTTCGTTAAACAAGTTTTTTTGACGAAATATCCCTCTCCTTTCGAAAGCGCACACGTTCTGGTGCTTTTACTTCGTCTTGTTGATCAGCTGGTCTAATACCTGAAAGTTTCGCTATGCGTCATGGTTTTTTGACTTCTTCAGCAGGCGTTGGCTGTGTGCTCACAAAGTTTATAATACAATAATTCGCTGAATAAAGACGTTTACCTTATTTTCATATTACATCCGGATATCGGAGGTTCCGCATATGAGAGGGCCGGATATAAGAGGTTTTACTGTATTTTATTCACTCTGAAGAAACATGTAAATCACTAGCATTTGTTGAACATATATTCGGATAACATGTTTTTGTTAAGCGTGTGGAATTTTAAATATTAAAGAGAATTAAAAGTTTGAGAAATATATTATGATTTTGGAATTATATTTGTTTTAATGACACAAACCTTCATGTATAACTACTGTGTAGAATACTGTTTGGTAATTTACATGTGGGTCTTCTCCTTAATAAAATGCAAAGTTATTATAAAAAAAGTTTTTAAAAGTACAGTGGAGCGTCGATAATTGGAACGTCCATACTTAAGTATCGTTTTGTCAACTCTTCTTATTTATTATTTACCTTGGTGTCTTCTATCAGTCTGTATTGGATGTTTGGTTCTGCAAATTACACTGAGTATAAATCGCGAGAAATAGCAAGAGACGTGGCAAAGACATGCGCAATGGCCTTCTTGACATTTAGAATTGTGAGGACGCTGCAAACTCAGTGTGTCCTAATGCACCTAATGAGAGAGTGGGTGTAACTGCACTATAAGTTCCGCTCAGGCCATGAGCGGAGAGTGATGGTGAAGGTAAGAGCGGACAAGAATCAATGCAGTTTTGCAAACATTGGTTTTCTGTTTTTCTGCATAACACAGTTATTCATTCTGTGTAGAAATCACAGACATACAGACCTACATTTAGTGAAGTTGAATTTCAAAACATACGGCTACACGTTTTGCTAACGTTGGGCGTAGAGACAGAGAGCACAACTTGAAAACGAGGCGACAGGAGAATGAGAGTCTTGGGCCGGTTGCACAAGGACCACTAAACGCCAACCTTTTGCGCTCAGTCAGCCACAAATCGCAGATTGCTCGCCGGCTATAGTTGTGGAGTTGTGAGCAACAGGCGGTCATTGGTGAGTTCACATGGAGTGGCAGTTTCCAGTGTTTAAAGCCTGAACGCACCACGACCTCTTGCAGTGGCCCAGGACTCGGGAGTTTTGGCGTTTGCTGGCGATTGTCTCGTCTCTACTCTGATCGAATATAGACGTCTTTTTTCACGTCTGCTATTTTGATAATAAAACTAATGACATGTAATAAGATATAATGTTGTAGTTAAACTTTTATTTCTTTTCAGTTTGTTTTTTTAAGTTTCAACTTTCAATCTTTGCACTACGGACCATATATTTATAAAATTTTGTTAAATGATGTACTTATAAATTAAAATTATGACGTGTGATAGGATATAATCTTGTAATTAAACTCTTATTTCTTTTAAATTTGTATTTTTAAGTTTCAACTTTCAATCTCACCACTATGAATCATATATTTATACAACTGGTATAGTATTTTATAGGTTTTGGGAAACTAATGATTTTCAAAGATATATATACTAGAGTAGCAAATAAATTTAAATATATTTCTGATTTCATAATTCCCTATTGTTTTAAAAATAATCAAAATTGTTTGATAGGCATAAAAACGCACATATAGTAGGATTTTTAATTTTTATAAATTAGTGTCCATACGATAACATTGAAAAGTCTCGACTATTTCTATCGCCTCTTTTTAAAGTCTTATAACCCTTACAATTTTCTTACTTACTTAAGAGTGATACTCAATTTTTCTTCAGGGATGATGGTACTCTCATGTTAGTAGTTTTTCCTTCTGTCATTCCTAATTAAGCTTAAAAGTTCATCGTAAGATCCTTTGAACATACGGTAATAAGTAAACACACTTTTCTTCATCTTCGTTAAGTGCGTGAAGTCTGTAAGACTCGATAGAAAGCTGGAACTCAAGATAGGATGCACCAAAAACTGTATAATCACTTTTATGCGCCGTCATATAGCACCATTATATAAAATAAAGAAATTCATCATCCATCATGTTTTGCCTGAATACGAGGGTGGGAAAAATCGCAGTAGAACGCCAAAACTAGCGTTTGCCGTCTGAAAGGAACCCGCGATTTCATTGCCACAGCCAACAGCGTTTTCCAATAGTTCATCGACGTTTTGTGGTTCGAGTGCAACCGGCCTTGCTGAGACTGTCTAGTAGCGGCCGAGCCAGAAAAGAACTTACAGTGCGCAAGTAATAGCTGCTTGACTTTCCACCTCCACTTGTTGTTGAGCGTCCTTTCTTCTACGGCCTCTTGTTATGTCTTGTGTTATAATAAAAGAATCGTTATGTTGTTCACTGTAGACTGTTTCGCAGCATTGCTATATGTGTGTGGATTTACTCTAAATTGTATTTCATTCTTTTAGTGTGCGTCTATTAATTCAAAATTGAATCATTTCAGATTTTACAAATAAGTTGGTTACGTTATTAACCAATTGAAGAAGTTAATTAAAACACACATTTTCTACAGAGAGTTACCCTGACAAAAATATACAACATTGGAAAAGCTAGGCTATTCTAAAGAGTCCGCACAACAGTTGACGCATTACTTCCAGGCTAAACATTTATAAATTGTTATAAAAATTAAACAGAATCTTGTGTCACTCAACTGCTTTTATTGAAGAATAAAAGATATTTAGCGGCTAATAAAAGTGATCGTCTACAGCCCAACAAAACGTTTTTGATTTTTTCCTAGACGAACTACTGTAGACGGACTACTTTTTTTTAGTAGTGTCCTCTTTTTAAAATTGAAGGTGAAGTTTCAGGCTTCAGGTAATTAAAATAGTGAAATGGTGAAAGCACAGTACTTTAAGCCTACAAATGTATTTCAAGAAGCTTAAATTGAATTATTAAGCTGCTGTAATACAATATGTAATAAACGACCGTATACAAAGATTTATAAAAACAAAAAGGTGTAATTTTTTGCAGTAGTTTATAAAATATGCAAAAGTAAATTTTGAAGTAAAAAAAAACTCAAGCTAGGTGTTTTCGATACGAGATATTAGCTAACGGGAACAAATCGACAATCTTAACCGTATCCGGTGCCAATTAGTTCCGATTACGACTCTCCTCTATATACAGGATTTTTAAACTGCTTTACTGTCAATATAATCACAATATTAAAAAAAAATTGGTAAAGTTTTTCTTATTTTAAAAATAACTATTATTTTTCAAATATATTTTGAAGTAATATAAAACATTAACTAAACCACAATGTTTAAAATGTATTTTGTAATTTGTTTCAAAATGTATTTCATGTACTAGTGATTATAGTTTCAGAACACTTTTTAAGCAATTGAATCTAGAGAATTCTATGTTAAAGAAGTAAAGTACAACCAGAAGTTCGCTTGTAGAACTGAATGTCCCAGGTGCTTGCCTTTGCGCAGATATTACAGAGATTCTAAAAGCTTAGATTAATTTAAAGTTCTTCTTCTTCGGATGCAACAATGGCGCAGGTGCTGTACAAGAAGCTAACAAGTTGTTCTGATTGCTTTTATTACATAAATGTTAGCTTGTCGTTAGCCTAACCTACCCTAATCTATAATGCATAGAAAGTAATCCCGATAGAAAAACACAGATGCTATGTAGTTATATTGCTTCAAAGGTAATAGATCCATCACCTAATCTACATTAGAAGTTCAAGTGAATTCTCTTTTAACTAATATCAGTGCCAATGTTATATCACGTTTTTTCTAAATATGAACCTAAACAAGATTAGAGTGGAGCCAAAGTATTAACTTAATGAGACAGCCTCACAATACATTTTGATTTGTGGTACATGTGTCACAATCACATTTACCGTCATCAATAACCCTTAAAATATAATCAGTGACCAGTAAGTGCATAAAGATAAACGTAACTTTGCATTTGAAACATGGGTGATCAGAAACAAATTTGTGTTTTGAGTATTTCCAAATATGTGTAAAGCTACTTTTGACTGTAAAATGTGTTACAAAAAATATTACCTGTTGACACTTGTGCCTTGTAATGGGGCATATGTAGTTAAAAAATTTAATTCCTTATACGTTTCCATACATATTTTCTCTCTGTCTATTTGAAAAGCGAATTTATTTTACTAACAATGTACTTCTAGTTTATTACATAGTGAATAATTTGGATGGGCTTATTCTTGAAAATATGCAATACCCGGGATTATATAAAATCGACCCCTTTTGAGTTCGACTACAAAAACGTTTAAACCTACTCATTCATATCTAAAATATGTCAGGTTAAACAAATAAATAAATAAAATAATAATTTTAAGAATATACTACAGCTCTATATACAGTTTTAGTAAATTGAAATAACAATAGACATTTATTGTTTAAAATATTTACTTCCCATAATTTATCATTAGGAACATACATAGTTTTTTTTTTGTTATTAGAGCAACATATTAAAACAAACAATATTGATACAATTATATTTTTAATAATTACCATTTTTTGTACTACGCCTGTTGATAAATAGGTATGCTTTCCTCAATTACAAGTTATCTGAGAATTAAATACTTTCTTATTCTGGCGTGATTTCTATTAAACGGAAGTTAATATTATTCCTTTTAATAAATGACATATGTTGCTTATCATAGTTTGTAATTCATTCCGGCAACAATTTTAAGCTACAACACCTAAAGAGGTTTTTAAATAAAACAGATTACCTATGTTTTTGGTGAAACATGTAGCCGTAAATTTTCGTTTGTTGTGCCAATGAAAACCTTAAAACGGCTTAAATACCTTAAAACCGAAAAAACTATATTTGTATGTCCATTCACAAAAACAATAGCATACTACATAAATAAAACACTATTTATGTGTGGCAAGTACTATTTTATTTCTTCTTTATCATAATTCTACGTTAGTAGTCTTACAGAAGGCCTATATCCACAATAATTAATAAATATGTATTTTTGATATTACAAAAACATTATATGGATGTTACTAGAAATATAATTAGTTTTTCATATTTTGTTAATTTAAAAGAAAAGATATAAATATTCAACTCTAATATTTTTATAAGAGTATAAGTTTTTGCCTATTTTACTTTCTTATCTATCCATATTGTTCGTAGGACTGTAATTAACCATGATAGTGAATTTTGTCTTACTAATGTTTTTGCTTCATTTTAATTATTTTACTGGATACAGTTTATGAGAGAAAAGGCACTACTTTAGGGAAAATCAACGAATGTAATGTGACGACTGATGAAAGATAATAATCAATGTTAAAACGAACTAAATGGATAAAACTAATGTAATTGTCGAATAAGTTCTTAAAAAAAAAGAACTTAAACACATATTAGGCCTACAACCTGAAAATAATTTTTTTTTAACGAGTTTGATTCGTATAGGCTAGGGTTTAAGTGAATATTAGAAATTAAATTTTAAACCACTTTATAAACAAATTTATTTGCTTTTTGGCTTATAAAATATAGGAATTTGTAAATAACTATATACGTAGAGATACAGTATTATTTAAATGCAAGAAACAAAACTGTCAGTGTAATGCAAGGGAAAATTCCCATGGGATTCATATGTGTTCCCTACACTGTAACCAAAACAAAGGTCCTTACTTTACATAACAATTATAAAGGATAGAGAATTATTTATTCGCAACTCGTTCAGAGTCTTGTCCTTTGTTGTGGCTCATTGCATTAACATGCTCGGTAATCGAATAGTTCGTTTCGATACAAGGTCGAGGTCATGTTTCTAGTAGGAAGTGTAAGCCAGATGTAGTCAGTCAATGCAGGCAGTACCGATCCCGTAAACTCCACTTAAATCTGTAGCTTTGTAAATCCTTAATTTTAAAAAATAAATCGTCTTTGTAGTTAGGGTTTCAGTTAGTTGGTATTAGTATTATTTAATTCCACAATGAAGTTGGGATTTGTGATTTTTATTTTAGTTTATTTTTAAATAACTTTACAAGCGGTAGGATTATATATTCGAGTACATTCTTCTACTTTTTCTAACCAGACAGTATTTTGTTAAGGCGTTTCAGAATGAGTCCATTTTCAAAACTTAAATATTAGCCTATTACTTAAGGAGTACTATTTAAGTTTTAAAGATGGAGTCATTTCGGAACACGTCAATAAAGAAGAATATTGTATTGTTACGAAAGGCAAATTATGTACTGGAATACATACAAATATTCCTGTCGGACATGAAGATGAGTATAGTTAAAATTTCAACGATACTAGTAATTACTATTAAACACGAACTTCTAACACTAATTTCATTTCACAGTTAGAATGAAAAATTGTTCTTTGCCAAAATTTGTCCCGTGACAGAAAGGACAACACTTACTAATCCAAATTTTTGTACAAGCCTTGTTTAAACTAAGAATTCTGCAAAACTATTTTCAAAATTGCAAAGCTGTGTTATTTTTATAGGTTTAATTTCATTCTTTATTATTTAAATCTAACATGGAGCTGTTGTGTTTAATAAGCAAAATTAACAATGTTTGTTTGAATATTTTCTACATTCACAAGGTTTCTAAACGACAGAATTTCTGAGTTCGAAATTTTATTTTAAACTGTGATGTTTAAGTGATAAGTTTGAAAAAAATGTGATTTTGAAATGACAATATTTATTTTATTAAGTAATGGCTTGATGTAGTTGTAAGTTTACTAAATAACAAACTAATTACTAAGGATAGCAACCGTTTACCATTTTCGTTTTTCATAATATACTTGTGATTGTATTAATTTAATTAAATATTCATATTGCATGGTGTGAAGAACAAAATATAAAGTAAAATTCAATTCAAGTGATTTTTATTAACGTAACATGAGTAAAATAATAGAAAAGATGTTAGGATTTAGTAGAAACGTGTATAAAAATATATTTAAAACATTTTACATTCCAGCCCGTCGTAATTAGTTCATAATTTTTACTAATTTAAGAGATTACTACACGAAGATAACAGACAATTCTGTTCGATCAAAACAAATATATAGAAAGAGTTTGATCTTACTTTGGGAAACAGAAACCGATTAACTTTTATCAAGTTAGAATAACTGAGTTTAAATCGAATTTAAAACCCATTTTCAAAACGTAGTCTATCTTTTAAATAATATGTCCCCCACTGAACCATGTATTTTTCATTAGCCTCTCTCAGCATTACGTCGAAGTTTGTTTAAAATTTTCACATTTTATCATTTCCTTGAACTGTGTAATAAAATATTATCCGTGTAAATAACCAATATGAAATACGAATAGTTTTTAAATTTAACTTGTAAACCTTCATATACAATTAAACAAATTATTTTTCTTAATTTGAAAAAAATAGCAATCATAAACTTTGACCAAGAAAGCCTTGTTAATCTTACATCAATTTTAATAAAGTGGTTAGTTTTAAACAGTTACAGTAACCCAAACCTGGGGCAGAATAATTGGCGAACAGTTTTTAATATTTGATTTGACTAGATCTATGTGCTAAACTCCAATCGAAATTAAAGTTGTCACAAATTGATTTAACAGCTCGGATTTATTGGTTTAAAGCT
>JBAIZL010000001.1:109940349-109947849 GCA_036971475.1 Prosapia bicincta | reverse complement strand
GTATAGGAGTACGGTTGGTATAATACCAAAGTAACAATATTTCATGTGACAACTAGAAACAATTGGCGGGACAGACAGTGAACACAGAATTTTAATTTACAGTATACTTGTTTAGAATACTTTTAAGAAAGATCTCGTAAATTGTAAAGGTGTTTCTCTTTCAATTTACTTATTACCATTTGGCTTTCTTCTTCTTTAATATAGATATTATAGAAATTCTAAAAATCACTATGTATCTGACTTTTAAATTAATTAAATAATTTACTCATACTATATTAATATTTGCACATACACAGGTGCTCATAAACACGCTCACAATTGTATTTTTATACTTTTAGTTCATATATAGTATAAATACATGAAATATTTGTAGCAGAATAAAAATATAGTTTTCATTATAGAATATATAAATCGGTACTTTAATAATACATGACTATTTTAATCTTTGTTGAATAACAATTTATAACATTTAAACATTTTAGTATTTGACTGCTCTTAACCACACTTTTGGGCTTTTTATTCAAATGTGTTAATTTTATAAGTTATGGAGAAAATTCTTGCTGTCGGTATAATTTATTCGGAACTAAGAAAAATCCTATAACATAAACTAACTTATTATGATATATTGTCAAATTATTTCCTTTCAATAACGTCAACTATACATTGTCAAATCCATTTCTTATGACGAAGTTTTTTCTAAAAACAATTTTTAAGTTGCAAATTTTATAATTTAAATAAATCGCTCTGGTAATTAATTTAGTTTTTAAAATTAATAGAATAATATTTAATTTAAAACTGAACATTCCTATTTATAATTGTAAAATGTGTAATAAATCGAAACTTTCAGAAATTTATAGATTTTTATCAACAATTCTGTTATAATTTTTAGAGTTTCGATACCAGTATCGATAACTTTATATTTTACCTTCTCCAGCCTGTTTGTATGCCTGTAAATAAAATGCTGTTATTTTAATCACTGAATAGCTCATAGTGCAGCTGATCAACATAATGCACTAGTCAGTTATATTTATTAACGCACTTGCTGACCTTGAACGCCCAGCTGATTCTCTGCACTCATTTCCTGCTTTCCAATTGGCAGTGTGTGTAACGCAGCCAACATACTAAACCTGACAGTCTTGTCAGTGAGTTTAACTCACCATTCGTCAAACTAGAATCTTTATTCATTTACAAAGTCACATACGCTATTTCTGGTGGAAAAAACTAGTTTTAATAAAATAACAAAATAATAATTTTAGACATTTTTAAAAGTAGCCTATATTGTTTCAAGTAAATATGAAAAATTTTTTTATTTTAATATAAAAATGTCTTATTCCGATAAATGACAATGATTTTATAATTTGTG
The DNA here is from genome assembly GCA_036971475.1 of Prosapia bicincta. Taxonomy (NCBI): domain Eukaryota; kingdom Metazoa; phylum Arthropoda; class Insecta; order Hemiptera; family Cercopidae; genus Prosapia; species Prosapia bicincta. Next base: position 109,946,486 of record JBAIZL010000001.1, on the reverse strand, counting down.
ATATAAAGTATCACACATTAAAAATCATCTGATTATTGCAATGGTTTGATTGAGTTGCATGTTAGTATTTGGATTGTTTATTTCATCGGTGTAGCTCATGCACGATAGAAATGTTTCACGAATTTGGTTTGAGGATTATCTTCAGATTTATTTATTTACATTTTTTGTTTTTACAGTAAACAAAATGATGTATTGAGAATCGGTTTAGCTGTGAACCAAGAGTACTGTTAGTGCTGGGAAATCAATTAAACTCGGTGATTATATAATATATATGATACCTTGCCTAATCACATTGTTCCAGTCCAATTATTTAAAGAACTCTAATTGTGATAAAATAGTTTGTAAAAATTCTTTTATTTATTGGTGAAAAAAACGTGGTTTATTACTAAGCCGTTGTATTACGCTCTATGTTACACGTGTAACATTAAATAATAACGAAGTAATAAAAAATTTAGGATCAATTGTAAAAGAGTGAAACCTGAAAATATTAAAAACAACAATAAATAAATAGGTAGGCCTAACAGAAATCAAAACAAAAATTTGTCATTTTCAATTTCATTTTACCATGACTTATAAAACGTTTTGAAATCACTTGTTCATAATATTTGATGAGTCACCTTCCCTACTCCACTAAACTGACTTAATGCTGTCTGACTCCATTGGAAGGACGTGATGCTGTCTGACTCCACTGAACTGACTTGATGCTATCTGCTCCACTGAACTGACTTGATGCTGTCTGACTCCACTGGAAGGGCGTGATGCTGTCTGACTCCACTGAACTGACTTGATGCTGTCTGACTCCACTGAAAGGACGTGATGCTGTCTGACTCCACTGAACTGACTTGATGCTGTCTGACTCCACTGAACTGACTTGATGCTGTCTGACTCCACTGGAAGGGCGTGATGCTGTCTGACTCCACTGAACTGACTTGATGCTGTCTGACTCCACTGGAAGGACGTGATGCTGTCTGACTCCACTGAACTGTCTTGATGCTGTCTGACTCCACTGAACTGACTTGATCCTGTCTGACTCCACTAACCTGACTTGATGCTGTCTGACTCCACTGGAAGGGCGTGATGTTGTCTGACTCCACTGAACTGACTTGATTCTATCTGACTCCACTGAACTGGCTGAACTAACTTGATGCTGTCTGACTCCACTGAACTGACTTGATGCTGTCTGACTCCACTGAACTGACTTGATGCTATCTGCTCCACTGAACTGACTTGATGCTGTCTGACTCCACTGGAAGGGCGTGATGCTGTCTGACTCCACTGAACTGACTTGATGCTGTCTGACTCCACTGAAAGGACGTGATGCTGTCTGACTCCACTGAACTGACTTGATGCTGTCTGACTCCACTGAACTGACTTGATGCTGTCTGACTCCACTGGAAGGGCGTGATGCTGTCTGACTCCACTGAACTGACTTGATGCTGTCTGACTCCACTGGAAGGACGTGATGCTGTCTGACTCCACTGAACTGTCTTGATGCTGTCTGACTCCACTGAACTGACTTGATCCTGTCTGACTCCACTAACCTGACTTGATGCTGTCTGACTCCACTGGAAGGGCGTGATGCTGTCTGACTCCACTGAACTGACTTGATGCTGTCTGACTCCACTGGAAGGACGTGATGTTGTCTGACTCCACTGAACTGACTTGATTCTATCTGACTCCACTGAACTGGCTGAACTAACTTGATGCTGTCTGACTCCACTGAACTGACTTGATGCTGTCTGACTCCACTGAACTGACTTGATGCTGTCTGACTCCACTGGAAGGGCGTGATGCTGTCTGACTCCACTGAACTGACTTGATGCTGTCTGACTCCACTGGAAGGACGTGATGCTGTCTGACTCCACTGAACTGTCTTGATGCTGTCTGACTCCACTGAACTGACTTGATTCTATCTGACTCCACTGAACTGGCTGAACTAACTTGATGCTGTCTGACTCCACTGAACTGACTTGATGCTGTCTGACTCCACTGAAATGACTTGATGCTATCTGCTCCACTGAACTGACTTGATGCTGTCTGACTCCACTGGAAGGGCGTGATGCTGTCTGACTCCACTGAACTGACTTGATGCTGTCTGACTCCACTGAAAGGACGTGATGCTGTCTGACTCCACTGAACTGACTTGATGCTGTCTGACTCCACTGAACTGACTTGATGCTGTCTGACTCCACTGGAAGGGCGTGATGCTGTCTGACTCCACTGAACTGACTTGATGCTGTCTGACTCCACTGGAAGGACGTGATGCTGTCTGACTCCACTGAACTGTCTTGATGCTGTCTGATTCCACTGAACTGACTTGATCCTGTCTGACTCCACTAACCTGACTTGATGCTGTCTGACTCCACTGGAAGGGCGTGATGCTGTCTGACTCCACTGAACTGACTTGATGCTGTCTGACTCCACTGGAAGGACGTGATGTTGTCTGACTCCACTGAACTGACTTGATGCTGTCTGACTCCACTGAACTGACTTGATGCTGTCTGACTCCACTGAACTGACTTGATGCTGTCTGACTCCACTGGAAGGGCGTGATGCTGTCTGACTCCACTGAACTGACTTGATGCTGTCTGACTCCACTGAACTGACTTGATGCTGTCTGACTCCACTGGAAGGACGTGATGCTGTCTGACTCCACTGAACTGTCTTGATGCTGTCTGACTCCACTGAACTGACTTGATCCTGTCTGACTCCACTAACCTGACTTGATGCTGTCTGACTCCACTGGAAGGGCGTGATGTTGTCTGACTCCACTGAACTGACTTGATTCTATCTGACTCCACTGAACTGGCTGAACTAACTTGATGCTGTGTGACTCCACTGAACTGACTTGATGCTGTCTGACTCCACTGAACTGACTTGATGCTGTCTGACTCCACTGGAAGGGCGTGATGCTGTCTGACTCCACTGAATTGACTTGATGCTGTCTGACTCCACTGAACTAACTTGAAGCTATCTGACTCCACTGAACTGAGTTGATGCTGTCTGACGCCACTCAACTGATGACTTGATGCTGTCTGAATTAACTTGATACTAACTAACTCCTCTGAACTGACGTAATGCTGTATTTGTCCTCTGAACTAACTTGATGCAGTCTGACTCCAGTGAACTGAATAGATGCTGTCTGACTCCACTGACCTGATTTGAGGTTGTCTGACTCCACTTAACTGACTTGATGCTGTCTGACTTTATTGAATTACCTTGATACTAACTGACTCCATTGAACTAACGTAATGCTGCCTGACTACTGAACTGACTTGATGCCGTCTTTCTCCACTGAAAAGACTTGATGTTTCCTGATTCCGCTAAACTCATGCTCTACTAAAGGTGGAATTGGCCCTTTGTGTGTTGGGTAAAGTGTGCAACCACCAAGGAAGAGTTGTGGAGCAAGAGGCGGTCATAAAGTTGGACAGATTATCCTGATGAGGGTTTTTTTAACGAATTGCCTAATTGATAAGGTCCAGAAGCTAATTTTAAAATCAGTTTTTATCTCTTATTTCTCATTCTGAATTTTATTTATTCAGATTCACGTTTCTCGTTAAATTTAACATTAAATAAATTACAAAAAAAAACATGTCATGGTGAAATAATCTACTTTAAATCCCAGCTCCATATAGTTCGTTAAAAAACCAAAGGTTGAAAATACTTTGTCGCTTTAAAAGAGTTTGCTTTAATTCACAAATGGATTTCGTATGATGCCCAGACAGACTCGACACTTTCATTCGTTTGCAATTGCAGACGGCAATTAACGTTGAAAAGCGAACACGTTGCCATGACAACCGCCAGAACCGAAATGCTCTCACGATTTAAAATGTTTTCTAATTAGTTCAACTTTGTAAACAAGTTCTGCAATGATGAGTGTTGAGAATATTTATTTTTTTATTACGTTGGGTTTTACTAATATCTAGATACTAACGAACTAGAAAAAAAAACAAACGAAAAAAAACAACGAAAAAAACAAAATTCGTTTCAGGTTTAAATTAAAAATTATTAAAAAATTATATAGTTCGAAACAACAACATACTATTGAATATTTTATTTGGTGGTGAATAGAAGGCCTTTAATAATAGAAGGCAAACAAATTGTGAATTTTACGAATCACGTTTTCTGCTTAACTTTAATGTTTGCAATAAACAAATTAACGACTTCCGAGCTCTTACAAAAGCAAATTCAGGAAAAACTCACAGATACAAAATATTTCCGATGGCACTAAGTAATCTTTTAAATATCTAGGTTGGCAGCTTGGAAAGCGTTGTTAGGTTCGGCAGCAGACCCAACATATATTACCTAAGTTACACGTCTTGACAACATTAAAGAAAAACTACCTTTTAAACCGCTGCTTCAACGCTTATAAATTAAATACTGTCGAAGATAATTTAGGATCATCAAAAACATTGTCTCAGTACGTTTCCAGTAATTTCCTTAAATTATTCAAAAGTCATTAATTTGTTTAACACTTCAGTAGTCGCGTGGGGTCGCCTGGGACCCCAGACGTATTGTTTTGCGTCACTGCATGACCTTGACAGTCTCAGTAGTTTCTCCCTCACTATTTCTGAGTATGATAGTGTCGCGTCAACTTCCTTTGTCTCCAGCCAGTTGAGTTAGAAACGTTTGAAGGGAAAGTTGCACTGCTTGGGTGACTGAAGGGCACCACGCGACTACTCTCGCTACTGATTGTTTCAACAAGTTTTTTTTTAGTTCTATATTTTAAACTGTGCAATGTCGGGACGTGATCGGGAACAATTACAAGTATGTTTAGAACACGATCACAAACAATTACGCATTTGGTTTGGCGAAACTATGAAAGATAATGAGAAGATATTGGGACCTGATGATCCTGACGAAGCAGAAGAGGGCTTCATCGATGTGAATGTTTCCAGGAGGGATGAGCTGGATGATGGTGATAATTATAACGAGAATGATAATAACAACAACGAATGAGAGGAAACCTATTATAATAACAGACTATAATAACACGAAATTCGGCGTTGTTATACTCGATAAGATGTGTCACCAATATGATGTAGCCGGAATTCCAGAAGATGGCTTTGTTCCCTAGTAATCTATTATATTGATACTAGTCAATACTACTGACCGAATAACTATTACATTTCGTCGTTTATAGAACGACTGTATGAATTTATCGCCCACCACGGTGGTTCAGGAGCAGAGACTCTGGCAAGTAAGTTAAGGCGAACGTAGCGAAGCTGGTATCAGGTAATAACTATAAAATTTCACCAAGTCATTGCAATACTATGTTAGGAGATATTATTCTCATAAATGAAGAATCAGTTCCAATTATATTGGCGAGAATACCGGAATACTGAGTGGGGTCAAAAAAGACCCCACGCGAGCACTCACGTCACGATAAGAGGCGCGGGTACTGGAGTGTTAATAAAATATAAAACAATCCCTTGTTACATTTTGACATTACTTGCAACCAAACCTTCTAATAATATAAGTTTTTAAATTGTTAACTTACACTTGGAGGAGTACAGTATTATCAACTTATATTAATAGAATGTTTGGTCGCAATTAATTTCAAATTGTAATAAGTGATTAACAACCAGCTCGTCATGAACAATAACAAAATTTCAAAATAGAACAATCCTTATTGAATGTTCTGGATTTTGTATTGTCGAGATATAATAAAATAGATATATCTGAACGCACTAGAATTATTAAAAGCAATTGCTTCGGCGGCGAACGCACAAGCGGTTATTTGCTTTGCCTTCGTGCTACGGTTTCCAACACAGGGAAGAAGAAAGTGTAGCCACGTGCCAAACACCAACCGCACGTGTCAGATTCCTTCACGTATCGTGCTCTTGGAACGTGCTCTCGTCGGCAGTACTGTTTTGGTTTCGTCAGAAAATATTACACAGCAAAAACATTTCCATAATACATAAAAAGCAATTTTTATTATAGTTTTGAATATGCCCGACACTCGTATGCCAATAGAATGTTACGTAAAGTTACACCAGAATTTATATTGTTGGAGTTTAGAAATTCTCGTTACTACCATATTAAATCGTTTTTCTGCTAATCTAATTCAATATTAAAATTAAAATATAGTGTGGTTTGAACCCATTCAAATTATAATAAATAGTCTATATTAAGAT
>JBAIZL010000001.1:109820349-109932849 GCA_036971475.1 Prosapia bicincta | reverse complement strand
ATAACATATGATTTAATACAACAGCTGATTTTATGTTCTAGATTATATTGTAGAACAGCTGTTTTAACACATGGTTTTTAAATATTCACCACAGTTAGTATAAATATATATTAATATTTCGATAAATCTTACTATAATTAATACAATATAATGAAAATAATTTTAATTTTTTTAATAAGAACTTCCTTGGGCTTCTGTTTCAAGTAACAGTTAGTTGTCTTTTTACAAAGCAATGCTTGATTTTGGGGTTCACAGTTTAAAGTAGATTTTACTTGTTAATAATGACTTTGGTGTATGATTGTCAACGCTTCTAAATCATTCTTAATAAAGGCACAGTTTTTTTTCTTTGCACCACCCTTCTGTTTGTTTGTAGATGGAGCAAGTCCCTGCCTGCTCCGTGACGGAATGCAGCTAATCCGCCGACATTGTAGGCCGAATCAACGATTTCGTTTTATGAATTCTGAAACAGTCGTGCTCTATTAATTACACGGCCTGCTGTAAGACGTAAAAGTCTACAAACTTTGTTTCAGCGGAAACCTTTCCTGGAAAGCTATAATTGTGAAATTTATAAAATATATGTAGCCAAAGTTACAGTAATTACGTGTTAAAATTTATTAGGAAAAAATGAGTTCTATTATTAAATTATTTTAAAATTTTACTTTAATAAAAGCATAAAATAATGCTTTAAAAATCCTTACAAAAAACTCAGAACAAGTTATATATATATATATATATATATATATATATATTGTATTTTTAAGATGAAATTTGTCTTGATAAAATGTATAAGAATAAAACCTTTTTTTAAATTTTATTACAAAGTTTAAGGTTTCGCCGATTAGCATTATCGGCATTATATATATAGATAAGTCAACTCCTACTAAGCTAAAAAAAGACAATTTAGCTACTTTTTATTTCATAATTATAAATAATATAAATGTGTACCCCTATATACATATAACAGAGTTGTAATATTAAGCAGCAATTTTCCATTTTCTCCTCTCTACAGTATATGGACTATTATTTTTCTTTACTTTCTCTATTTGCTTTCCTTTTTTAGTTTCTAATTTATGAAGCTGATGGTGATATATAAAATCTCATTCTATTCATCTCTTAAAAATTATTCTTTCTCTTATAATTTCATATAGATCTTTATATAATGGATTTCTAGTTATGGGAAAGTTGGCTCAGTGCCAAAGGACTGGATTTAAAATATGTAGTAACTCGGTATCATTCCGACCTTAAGACAACGTTAAAAAAAAATTAATTAATTAATAAATATTTAAAAAAAACTCTAATAACACCAATTGTTATCCACTATAGGTTAAAAAAAATGTATTTGAACTTGATTGGATGAATAAGAAACGTATTAGTACAAGACATGTACAAGGAGAGTGTGAGCTAATAGAAGGAATTGAATAAAACATAGAAATTGAATTTTGTGTGTTACCTTTTGTTATTTAAATTAGCGTTAGAACTCAAGGGCTTGGATATGATGGTACGTTAAAATAGGGTAATTCGCAGTAACTGTTGAAGTAAATGTAATATTCACCGAACCTTGTACATGGTAATTACGTGAATAAATTATTAATAATTAATCTTATAACTTGAAAAAAAAGCCTAACGATCAAACTTTTACATTATTAATAGATTTAAAACTGTATCTTTTGTGAAAATATAGGTTAAAGTGGACTTGCCATCTTGGCAAGATAAGATCTTTGACTTGCCGGCAGAAGTGGAAATTTTATAGCCAAGTCTACAGAAAATTTGAATTGAGAAAACCTTAAACTTTGCTTAGTCAGAAATAAATCTTTTATCAGCACCTAATAATGTTTTCATTAAAAAAATTTTATTAAAAATACATAACCCATTATTATCATTATATTGAATTAATTGTATTGAGATTTATCGAAATTTGATTAAATTAATATATTTATCAAGTGATCAAAACGTTTTTCCTATATTCAGTAAATAATGTAACATAACCTACTTGTTAAAACAGTTATTTTTACAACAATTTAAAAATAAAAACAGCTGATATATGAAATCATATGGTATAATTTAAAAAAAAACCTTGAGGTGAGTTATAGCGTAACCTGATCAAATTTGTACTGACGCTAATAATCTAACGTAAGTTATACTGCCGCGAAATTGTATGTTTATGTCAATACAATAAGTTTTAGTAGACGTTGCTATAAAAGTTTTCCCTTCAAAACCCACAAAATAATCCCTTAAAATAGTTATTGCGGAAACTCTGCTCAACACTGAATAGCTGTAAATTACCCTTTAAGGAAGGGTTAGAATTATATTCCTCCGGTGATGTTATCAAGGGTCGGGAGGAGCTTTTCATTAACTCATTTCAAATAAAAAGTACACACAAATTAGTGTTATTTATTTATACTTGTTACAGTATGTACCTTGGTAGAACATTCATTAGTAAAATGTAAAATGAATATACTTTTTGTTCTTTTCCACAAAGTGTTATTGAATATGTTAGTCTTACGCTTCGTTGACAGTAAATATTTATTGACTGAATATAGAAATAAAGCGAATTGTATTTTTAAAAATGTAAAAAAATTAACTTCGAAATTCGTACAAGAAAATAAATATGTTTCTAGTCTTTAGAAAACTCGTAATCAAACTGTAGCAAATAGTTGTAGCTTATAAATACACAGATATATCATTTTTCATGCATCATGATTATCCTTAAGTTAAGGAAAATTTGAAGAAATAAGTTGAAGGATTCTTCGTATTGCAGCAACACAACAAAATAACTTTAACACGAAAAATACTACCAACAAACAAAAACTATAGGCTGAAAATTTATTTATTTCTAATGAAAAAAATTTTAATAAATAATGTCAGCATATATTAGAAGATTTTAAAAAATGTACTTTTTGTACATTTATAAAATTTTGTATATTATAAAATAACATTTGTTAGCTCATGTACTAAAGCCCACTATAACATACCCTTGATGTGTTATTAACAGATTTTTTGGTATGTTACGAAATAATATTATTTAAAGATAATAAGTTAATTTAGCATACAATATTCCTAAGTTATCTAGTTTCCACTTACCTAGTTTCTTAATATTTATAAATAAATTTATATTTAGTGAAAGATTATTGGAATATCTAGACCTAACATATAAACCTCACTATTTATTTATTCAGTTGAACTTTAAAAATAAATTGATACCCTACCAGCTAGCTTTAAAAACCAATTATTTAGCCTTAACTCTAATACTATCCGAGCTAACAAAATATAATTCATTGAATTATAATAAATAATGTCAACATATATTAGAAGATTTAAAAAAAAAAGTTTTAGGAATTTAATTTTACAAACATTCAATTTTAAGAATTAGTTAATTTGTACTTGCGTAAATTTAAGTAATCTTGGTCGAACCTCAGCGTTCTAGTCGAGTGGCTCGGATTCGGCGAAGTCCTCTTGTTTCCATGATGACGAAGGAACTTCTTACTCATTCCTTTAGCCTCTACATCTTCTGCTCCTCGGGTTGGATTCCTTTACCTCCGACTTGCAGGGTTGGATTCCCTCTCCGGTTTCCAAAAGATATCTCCTCCCTCTCCAACTTCCAAAACGTACCTACTTTCTCTCCAGCTCCCACCACCTAACTGCCTATTTCTCCCTGTCTTGTACACCATTGATCTTTTTTTTCTTATTCCAGCCAACGATGAACCGTCGGTGTCTGTGTAAATGTGAAGCCCTTCATTCACCAGATATCTGAGTTTGGCGGAAATTTGAGATCGCAAAGCGTAAAATTTGAGTTCAAAAGGTGGTTCCCGTCCATGGGTGGAGTTAAAAGTTTTGTTTGGGGAGAGGGACAAGATTGCCTTAAGGAGTATCAAATAGGTCCGCCCAAAAATAGAGAACATTTAAAAGCTGGTCGACAATGAGCCAGTATCCAAAAAACCTACATTATAAAGTACTACTTTTTTTATTAAGTTAGGGTAAGAGTTATAGTATATCGTATAGTTAGGGTATATCGTATAGTTGGGGTATATCGTATAGTTAGGGTATATCGTATAGTTAGAGTATATCGTATAGTTAGGGTATATCGTATAGTTAGGGTATATCGTATAGTTAGGGTATATCGTATAGTTAGAGTATATCGTATAGTTAGGGTATATCGTATAGTTAGGGTATATCGTATAGTTAGAGTATATCGTATAGTTGGGGTATATCGTATAGTTAGAGTATATCGTATAGTTAGGGTATATCGTATAGTTAGGGTATATCGTATAGTTAGGGTATATCGTATAGTTAGGGTATATCGTATAGTTAGGGTATATCGTATAGTTAGGGTATATCGTATAGTATTCAACGATAGGTTTCTCATAGAACGTAAATCGGTGGCTTTTAGACTTATAGCTATGCAAATTTTTTAATTTTTCGAATTTTGCAAAGTCATAAGTCCAAAAATAAGCATTTTGTTTCAATAAGGAAAATAGCGTTGAATACCAAACTTCGTCTGAAACAATTCCTAGAATTTCATTTGGAACATCATGATTTGTAAGATAAAAATAAAGTTGTAATTACAAAGTTGTATTAAAAAATACAACTTTTTTTTCTTTGAACTTACACTCATACTTAAGGAATAACTCTCATACGCTCAAAATAAGAACTGATGCTGCCAAGTATTTTTGTTGTCAGCACTATTGTTATATTTTCTTATTTCAAGCTATTAAAAAAAAAAGAAATTATTTAAGATTAAAAAATAAATAAAGTAAATTCCTGCTGAGGTTAACAAAGAAAATTTTTACTTTAGTTGCCCTAGAGCACTATTTATGCTATTGTGGGGTAAATGGCAACTGTTTTAGGTTGTACAATGGACGTTTCGACGACAACCAGATAGGGGAGAAAAAATCATATAAATCTTTGAGAAATTTACTCTAGGTATTCGAAAGTTGGCCCAGTGCCAAGGCGCGCTAGACTTCGAACATGAAGATTCTCAGTACGAATCCGGCTGGATCCCACTAATTTTATAATTTAATTATTGAATAAATATTTGAAAAAACTGCATCAGGATGAATAAAAACCTATTTTATTAACGATTGAAAATTTGTACAAGATATATATAAAGAGAGTGTGAGCTAATTGAAGGCATTTATAAATAATACAACTGTCTAGGATGTGGGTGGGGGGCAATGCCCTCCCTTAACTCCGCCCATGCTCCAGTCTTGTTTGTTGTGAGAGATAACTGTTTCATTAGTTTCTGTTGGATCTTTGAACTCTCTCTAAGAACCTAATGTCTGTACTTATCTCCGCGACTGGAGTTAGTTGTCATTTTGCAGCTGCAAAGTTGGTCTCGGTGTAGTTTTGCCTGTGTTCTAATCAGTTGGAGGATTTCATTTCGGACGACATCGTATTTAGAAAGACTGGGTTTGTCTTACTGAAATTCTGCCCCACTGTATTCTCGTACTGGACCGATACCCTATATTTTTTATAGGCCGTGGATAGTATTCCATGGGTAGATTCCCATTTTGTAGGGGATAACATTTTGGGGAAAATAATGCCTGTCTGGCTCTTTTCGGCGTGTCTGTAATGTACAAGCTGTAAGATATATTGGAGTCAAGTTTATTACTTAGGTAGTTGTACTTGCTGAAGCGGTAGAACTTGATAGTTTATATTGATGTGTGGGACGTTAGCGGACATTGTGAAGATCTCGGTGGCTGCCATACTGGCACTTAACTCCATTTTGTCTAACTTTGCCCATGTCACAAGGTTAGAGTGCACTAATTTAATTTAATCCTTCTACAAGGGCGTAGATGTCACTATCTTTGTCCCATACCAGGCATCGAAGATTAAGAAGAAACACGAAAATATATGATTTTTTCGACAGTACTACTAAGATCATCAATCGTGATGTTGAAGGGCAGACTGCTCAGTAATACCCCTTGATGAAATCCTGAACGCAGGAGATGTAGCATCAAAACTGTGTACCGGACAATACGTTGTGTGAGCATAGCATTCTTTACAACATGTTTCCATTCACACCCAACATTTTCAGCTTGTGGAAAAGCACGCTGCCCATATTTTACTATGCCGTCCTGGGTAGTAGCAGTTGACTGTTTAAGTCATTTTTACGGCTTGAGTGAACCATTAACTTTGACAACTACAGAACTATGCTTACGGAATCCTGCTTGGTACTTGCTTATGACACTTTTTTGTTTTAAAAATAATCGAATTCTGAGTTTAACCATTTTTGAGTAATTTTGTAACATACGCCAGTATGATGGGCCGATATATTTATAGTATTTGAATAACCACAGTTGATTGTAATACATGAAAACATATTATATATTAATATTGTATGTATATATTTTTTACATATATAACACACACACACACACAGGTCTTTCTCTTTCTCTCTATCTATATATATGTATGTATATATATACACTAGAAAAAAAGGAATTGTGACATTTTTGAGACGGTTCAAGTGTGTGTGTGTGTGTGTGTGTGTGTGTGTGTGTATGTATATATATATATATATATATATATATATATATATATATATATATATACGTATAATTTAACATATGTATTTATTGATAATATTTATCTTATCATATCAATAATATATTTATTGTAAAATTGTGTGGATTAGAGTTTATAGGTAGTTTTATGATAGGTATACAACTACGAGTACCTATCAATACTCCAATTATATATGGTCCAAACAATGCAAACATCGACGGGAACATTGAAGAATTTTAGTTTTAATCGACATTGTAGAACATTTTTAAATAAATAAAACCTCTAAACCACAAATAACATTTATTTAAACCTTATGTACATTTCGATTGCTCAGCAATCATCTTCAGAGGTATTTAAAAATTACAACTCTGAAGATGATTGCTGAGCAATCGAAATGTACATAAGGTTTAAATAAATGTTATTTGTGGTTTAGAGGTTTTATTTATTTAAAAATAAACATTACGCCACAGTTGCTTCATACAGTTATTGTAGAACATGCTTCTTAAAATTATCTTCATTTAGTTTTTAATTCATATGCAGATTCTGTATCTCTTTGTGTTTACAACTAGCATTTAAAATTCAATTTGTTAAAGATTCTAGAAATATAAAATGGACGTTTTGTAATAATAATAACTAATATTTTTAAAGTCAACAACTAAAGTTTACTTACACACTTCAACATATATATGAATATGCAAACATTCAGCTGTAGGAGCACTTACGGTGACCCATTTGGAACTGATACGGTAACGCATACGACACGGGTGAAGTGACCCACCTCTAGTATGTTTTCTAGAGAGACGTATTTACACATTGATAGGTTGAAATGTATAAATGTGAAGGAGTAGATTAAATTGAATATTTCTCAAATAATGATAAGCCATTGCCCTTCCAGAAAGCCTTCAGCCTAGGTCGTTGGGCGCTATTGTTTACTTTTCCCAAACTTATATCCTTGTAATAATTACAACCTTGACAAGATATCTCCCTCCCGCCATCTTTTGGCACTTGTTCTTAATTAAATGCAATGCACTCCTTTTCTAGATTACGTCTACAAATCCTTCGCAATGTTTTATGTAGCGAAATGTAGGCGGGAATTCAACTGATTTTTTTTTTAAGTCAGGCAAAAAATAAAACGTTTGGTTTTGACATAATTACAAAATGTTATTACCGCTATAGTTCAACTACAACTAATTATTGTTATTATTTTTCGTTATAAGTTTTATTATTTACAGAAAAAAGTGAAGTGTGGCATTAAGTAAATATTTAAAAAAATATTTTTCATCTTATATTATTGCTATTACCTAACACTATTATATATTCTGGTCGTGGTGGTTTTGAACATTTCATACATTCTCGAGTTTTAGCTTTCAAGCATTTAGCCCTGAAGTAAATGTAATAAATGTGGTAGAAGAAACCATGGGTCAAATGACTGATGCAGTACACAAATATCGTGCAATATATGGACATCACTAATTAATAATAAACGGGAATTAAATCAGTTTATAATCAGGAGCCTAATTATATGATTTCGACTCCGGAATCAGAATTCGGAATAATTTTAAATACAAATTTATTCCGAAGACTTTATAATGAATGATTTATTATTAATATTTGGAAAATAACTGGGACGTAGTAGGGATATACAAGACAATATGTACAACAATAATAGCATTGTTGTAGCAAAGATATGTTTAAATAATGATAATGTATCACCAAAAACGTGTCTGGCAATAACTTGGACGTAGCAGTTTCGGTTAGAAAATTCGAGTTATTTATTAAATTAATTGAAGTTTACATTTTATTTATCGATTTTGATGAGTGTGATCATAACATCGTGTAATTTAAGTAATACACTCAATAATTGTTGGTAACAAAGTTACATTTCCGCCCCGCTCTGTGGCCTAACCACAAGCGTAACAGTGTAGATGACGTCTGCTTGCGGCAGTATCGGTTAACCAGAGGTACTGAAGTATTGACTACGCTGATATAATTGCGTGCTGTAAGTAATGAGGCGGTTTGGTCTGAAACCTCTAGGAGCCGTTAAAGGTTGGAAGGGCCAGTTTTGTGCCAGATCCACTGCAATATATTATCATTTACAATTTTGTCCTTATAACTCTGTTTATATACTTATAACTTTTATGAAGCGGAAATATGTTACAAATGATTTAAAGTAAACACAAAACTACTAGCATGTTTATGTAGTATTTTTACTTAATGAACTGTCGGCTTCTTCATTAACTCCGGTCATTTTTTTGTATAACGTGAAATCATGAACTATAAAAGAAAGTATAAACCATCGACTCTAGGGATTCGAGTTGTAGGGGTACATTAGAATTACAAGCAACGAAGTTTCATCCAGAGTCTAAGGATCTGTGACGTAATAAATGTCAATAAGAATAGGTGTAATATAGGTATATTATGTTATTAAAAGTAAAGGTGGGAACCATCATGGAATAATCATGTTTTCTATGGGCCAAATTGTGCACCAAAAAATGTTTGAGACCTGATGAGAATATACAGAAAATGTTTGACATGATGTTTCATATTTAGAATACACAGAGGTGTTTACAACAATTAAATCTATTAGTCTGAAATAAAAAAAATAATTCCTTATAAATTGGATTTCAGTGATCGTGCAACTTTTTAATCGTAATTAAAACACTTGTGTAATGAGCCTGCATGCTTCAGTGATTTCAACTTTACCAGTGACGGAAGGATTTCGGAAAGTTGTCTAGACCTCTTCGTTAGTACCATTAACAATAGAATGAATGTGTATAAAATATTTTGTCAGAGCTTTTTAAGCGCACGCGCACACACACACACACGCCACGCACGCGCGCGCGTACACACACACGCACGCTCGCACGAGAACACATCATATATTAATAGAACCACATTTTCTTCTAGTAGAACACGTTCAAAGCGAAACGTTTTAGAAAATGAATAAAAAAAAGAAAACGACGTGAATAATATGAATAAATTGAAATTTTATTACAGGAATAAAATTAATGAACATAATTAAATCTATTTTAAATAATGAAATAAATATTTAATATTTAGATTTAATATATAAAATGTTGAATAAAGAACTGCTTTGAATTTAAATAGTAGAGTAAATAAATGAAGCAGGAGAATTATAAAGAAAATAATCCACCGTTTTCTTTCTATGGAAAGAAATATATTTTGGTAAAATAAAGGAAAACTAGTATAAAACAGTACAATACTAAGTATGACCCATTGTTAAAACTTGAGTAGAGGACAATTCTTTGTCCTTCAATTCTTACGTATGTGTCGGTTATCCATGAATGGTTAACAACACCTATAAATACATCCTGCCTTAACAAAAAAAATGTGTATAAAGGAAAAAAATACTATCCTCAAACAAACACACACACACACACACACACACACATACTCACACATACACACACACACACACACACACTCACACACACACACACACACACACACACACACACACACACTCGCTCGCGCGTGCACGCGCACACACACACAACAGTATTTTTCTTTCTTCTATTACATGTATCAAGCAAAAAAAAATCAGAAACTAAAACAAAAACAGAGAATTAAATTATTGATATTTTTAAATAGATAAACAAATTTTATAAAAGTAAGTAAAACCATTAAAAATAATTTTCGATCAATATTTTTTAGATATAAAAATTAATTACTTGCAAAAATTGTTCTAAATTTGTCACCTATGTTCACAGTACATAATACTGCGTACCGTACTAAATCGAATCTACTATATTAGGTCAAAGTTTGTGACATCAATCCTCCGAGAGATTTTTAATAATCTTATAGACCAGCAAGTACCTTGTAGTACAAAGTACGAGGCTTTACTAGACGGAATAATTATGAGTCGGGTTGCGTAACGATACATGCTGAAAATATCAGCGACTACGAGCATGCAGGCGGATGACGTCATACATTTTAAAGGTTTTTGGCCCTGAAAAACGAATGTTACGATACCTACCCGCAACACAATGGCTCGTTAAAACAAGTGGAAGTTTATTTGTACGACACCCGATCTGTTGCGGCGAATCTACTCTGTGGTTTGTGGTTAAGGTTAAACAACCTGTTGAAATCATCAAAGTTTTAAATTAATTATTGTATATCATGTATATCGAAGGGGACAAACCGCTTCTCGTTATGTATAAATAACATCTTTTGTTGTTTCAGCGGGGAAATGAGTGCTGATTATAGTTTTCGTTTATTGTAACTATTATATTGCTCAATTACACGCTCATGGAAGCGAAGACCAATTGTAGTTCAATAATATTTGTTTAAAACAAATCTTTATCTTACAAATGCCAGGCTATGCAGTTCGAAATATATCTTACAACAATCTTTTACTCTACTCTCAAATATATGATCACAATGAATGACGTCACATTTTACAGGCAGGGATGTAAAAATATTTATTTTAGACCAGGTAAAACTAGTAGCGTATTTTGTTTACAAATCAGGGGGTGAGCAGAAACCCTTTTACTTTGCTATCAAATATATGATGACAATGAATGACGTCACATTTTACAGGCAGGGATGTAAAAATATTTATTTTAGATCAGGTAAAACTAGTAGCGTATTTTGTTTACAAATCAGGGGTGAGCAGAAACCCTTTTAGTTTGCTATCAAATGTATGATGACAATGAATGACGTCACATTTTACAGGCAGGGATGTAAAAATATTTATTTTAGACCAGGTAAAACTAGTAGCGTATTTTGTTTACAAATCAGGGGTGAGCAGAAACCCTTTTACTTTGCTATCAAATATATGATGACGATGAATGACGTCACATTTTACAGGCAGGGATGTAAAAATATTTATTTTAGACCAGGTAAAACTAGTAGCGTATTTTGTTTACAAATCAGGGGTGAGCAGAAACCCTTTTAATTTGCTATCAAATGTATGATGACGATGAATGACGTCACATTTTACAGGCAGCGATGTAAAAGTATTTCTTTTTAGATCAGGTAAAACTAGTAGCGTATTTCGTTTACAAACCAGGTTGAGTTGATACCTTTCTGTAATTACCATCCGATCACGTTCGTCCGAAGGTAAAAACTACAAACTACAAAAAAAATTGAAATGGTTTTGAATATCTATACTAGCAAAAGTTACGGTCTACTCAGAACATTTGTTACCTGGTTCTTATTCCTGAACTGTTCAGATTTCCACCTAAATGGTGGTTACTTTGTCTTTTATAATGAAAACAAAACACATAACTATGAACAGATATTGCGGAACAATAAACTGATGAAAGACCTCGAGGAGAAAACTACTCTAATGTTCTAGTTTAAACAATGAATAGTTTATAAGTATATATGAATAGTATAAGTTACACAATTGATAAGAAGAAATGGCATTGTGAATTATATACATCTATATATGAAACTTTAATAATATACAAATATAATGCATAAATGTATAAAACAACTGTGGCGTAATGTTTATCATAAATAAATAAAACCTCTTGTGGTATACAAATGACTTTTTCTTTTATTTAAAACCTTATGTACATTTTTGATTGCATAGCAATCAACCTCAGAGGTAATTTACAATAAAATACATTGAAACGACTTGTCGAAATGTACATAAGGTTTTAAATAAAATAAAAAAGTCATTTAAGGTATAGAGGTTTTATTTATTTATGATAAATATATAGCATGTTTCTTATAAAAGAAACTATATAAATTACATATATCTACAAAACTATATGCATACACTACGTACATATAGTTTAAGTATATAATTCTACATTAAAATAATGGAAACAACCCTAGTACCACAAAAATAATAAAAAATAACTGATAATAACAGTTATTAAACCCTTATGTACATTTTAAGGACCTTGCAAACATCATCAAAGGGTCTTATTACAACTAGAAAACAATAAGTTACAAATTAGACTGACCTCCAAGTGTCTAATGTAAGGGCCTAAGCACATGAGGGTACATTCTTAGGTAACTGGTAATATCAGTTATTTTTCATTATTTTTATGGCATTGGGGTTGTTTTCAATAGTTTTATTGTAATATATTGTACCACAGTGCTATTGTAATTCTAGTTTAAAGACAACCATCCAGTATGACAATCATCACGAACGAAGTAAAGGATAGAACTGTTGAATAGGTTTAAGATAGGATCATAAATCCCTCTGTTGGACCATATAGGCGAGATCATTGTATTACGTGTCCAGGATTGCCTTACAGAAATAGACCTTCTAACTATTGTGTTCATGAAGATGTATTTTCCAGTTTCACCCCTTGTAAGGTTAGGAGGGAACAGCTAAGGATAGGACATCGATTTTTTTTGTAATAGGGGAAATTATGGTATCGTATAGGAGGGAACGTTTACCTGAAGTAATCCTGACTTGGTGTCTAATCTTTGCCGGTATATATTACTACATAACAGCATGCAATGTAATACTATTCACCCATGTATGAGTCACAGAACAATGAGAATTTTTCAACTCCTTTTTAAACCCGAGCCAAAACGGTTTCATCCAGTTTATAAATATAACGTTTAGAAACTTTGAAATAAGCTAATTTATGAAAATATTGGAAAGAACCCCCAATACTACAAATATAATAAAAAAATAACAAATAAAACAAGTTACCGAACATTGTTTTATTTGTTAATTTTGTTGTATTGGGATTCTTTCCAATATTTTCATTGTAATATATTGTAACACTGTGCTCTTGATATTGTATAACCTAATTGAAATAATTAAAACAAATATTTATACTAAACTTGTTGTACCTAGATTTCAATTGCTTTTATTGCTTGCTATTGACATGCAACTACGCCATTAATAATTACGTCATTAAGTTGTTATTTTTATAATTGTGGTAGAAGTCTGTTTTAGAAATGCAAGTTTAAAAATAACTAAAGCCTTTACGGATACCACAAATGTGATAAAAACCATTGTACAGGGTTTAATGTGCCGAGGTTATAACAGAGTAAACCTTCACGTATCATTTGCTTCTGATATTGTGTCACACGAACGCTCAACAAGGAACAATAGACCGGCTGCCTAACATTGTTCCCGCCCAATGTGTTAGACACAACAAGTTCTCTATGACATAAAACTTGCCAATGCAGAAGGGAATTTCCAATGCGTTTAAGCCAACACTTTCATTTTCCAACGGTAGTTAAAACTGACTGCTTAATGGACGCGATACGAATTTAAAAAGAAACATTTTCTGTATATTCTAAACAGAAAGAAGGCTCAAATAAACAAGCCTATAACCAGAGTTTAAATGCAAAACAGTAGTTGTTTTTTATAAGTGAGTACTACAGTAAATGTGTACATGATATCATCACTAGGTAGAAGTACAGTAGTAAGAACAAATATAATGAAATGTATATGCTATAAAAAGATTTGAAATTGGTTGACAATATGTTATTCTCGTTTTCATTGATCCATGTTTGTTCATTTTAGGACATCTGTGTACAAAATTAAAAATAATAATATTGAAATAACAAACTTCCATTTTATCAAGTTCATGTAGATATTTTTTATTTGTTTTAAGTCTCTAGAAAATGTTAAACATAAAACTGTTTAATAATAGAAAAATATACGCTTCTCGATATTAGGATACGCTATTAGGATATACATTTAATTATGTTCATTATGTTACTAATTTTGTGTTAAAATTATAAACAGAAAGTAAAAATTAATGAATTACAAATAATAAGCTCTCTGTTTCATTACCAAATTCCACAGAATTTAAAACTTTTAAAAGTATGCTGAAGGAAATATACTAGGTGAAGTGAGAATGTAGTTTTATAAAAAGTGAAAAGATAAACGGTTTTTTATTTTAAAATGTATCATCCAATAATATACTCTGCTTAAATAAACTATATAACGTATTAATAAAACTATGAAACACTCGATGTGTACTGAATATTGTAACTGGCAAACCCGTCCCCCTACGTGATCTATGGTGCACAGCTTAACATGTTTACAAGTCTTTGCCCTTGAACGGATGCAACAGCAACACCTTTATTGTAAAACTTGGAACTTTCTAGAAGTGAAACGTTTAGAAATTACGAGAAGTTATTAGGAGTGGCAGAGTTTAGTGTGTGTTAAGTGTAAATAGACTATTAATAATTTAACTAGTTATTATTAGACCTAATTAAAACAGTATTTTGACGCTTTTATTAATTTGAGTATAAACATCTTAGTTGCCAAAAAGGTTTATAAATTTGTCTAATAATTTATTTAATTCTAGCAATACTATTATATTGCTATAATAACAATATTATAAATGTTCATAGAGTAAAGTATAATGATCATTAAGAAACGAGTGTATTATATTTAAAAAAATCTGCCCTCATTGTATATAAACATATTACGCAACATTTTAAGGTTAAAATCCATCCACTAATAGCCATAAGCAGAAAAATCATTTATCCACTTATAGTGTTTTTTTTTTCAACACTTTAGACTACTATTACTTTCTATGTTTAGTTATATCATTTAAAAATATTTTTACTACTAATTTTAGAAACAAATTAATGTTTAAACAGAGTAAAATAGCTTGTTTCTTCTTAGTTCCTATCATCATCAAGAGGTGTCTAAATACCGTTAGTCAGTATTACAAAACCATTTAAGAATACAATCACACAAAACCGATAAAATTGTTTTACCTCAATTAATATGTTAATATCCTAGTATGTACCCAACATTTTTATTAACTACAAGTAAATGGGCCGAAAGTGAAGTAGACATGTTTGAGAAGTCAATTTTAACCGATTTCTTAAAAATGTATACAATTGAGATTTTTACGTTGAATTGTGATAATATTTAGTTAGGCTGCTAAATGTGAGCTTTAAATATTTAATTGTACGTTATAATACACTGAAGTTGTTAAAAAATTACAATTATTGTGTTTTAAGGGAAGCTCCTAGAGTTTTTTTTAGGAACATAAATACAATTTTTATTTTATTTTTATGACGTCATCCTACATGTGGCGTGATTTTGCACTAGACATAAGAGTCAGCTGTGTGTAAACATTGTCAACAAGTTTCGTTCTGTAAGATTTTGTCAGTGGTTTTTAATTCAAAACCAATGTTCCTTATTATTAATTTCCTTTATTAAAACGTCACCGATATCTTATTCAATGTCTTTATCTCATAGTTAAATCCACTTGAAAAAGGGTTTTTAACCGTGCAGGTGTTACGACTGTACCTGTTGTAATTTCTTTCCATTTACCAACTTGGAACGTTTTAATAAGAGTTTTCTATTTGACCTTCACATTTACTCACTGAACATGCTGAATATTATAATATATTCTGTTCGTGTATTTACCTATTGTGGAGAGAAACGGCTGTGCTTGTAACACACGTTTTACACATGTTAAACACTTTGTAATTAAACCATTCATAAATATGAAATACATACGAATGAGCTAATGCCACTTTTAGACGTTCGTACGTGGCAAAATAAACCACTAGAAAATTTAAACGACAGAACATATTTAAAAATATCTTATTATTCATTTCACTTTTAATTAGAGCATGTTATCTGTAATTATTCAACATTAAAGCCTTGTAACATAACAAAAATTTCCGCTTACTTAGGTCTTACAAAGAAAAATACACGCGGCATTTTCAACAAATAATAAAATAAAGCCCATTTAGTAAGCAGTAGTAACTGTCATGCTAAAAGAATCTTACTATCCTGTGCTCTAAGTTTCCGCGTATGGTGATACGTATACATTGTTCACCAGGTTTACAACCTCTATTACTCAATCTACTTAATTACAAAAATTCTAATCTCTAATACTACATCCTAGCTCTGAATCTTTATATTGTTCTTTGCGATTAATTGTATATATAATCTTTTTCATAACAATTAGATAGTAAAATAGATTAATTTAGAAAAATATGTGATAAAAATGGTTATTGGTCTAGATATGAAGAATATGGTGTTTATATATATATATATATATATATATATATATATATATATATATATATCGAACAATAATAATATAAGCTTAACAAATATTTGGATAAAATAAATAAAATCCATGAAAATATCGAATATACTTATGAAATGGAAACAAATAACATAAATTTTCTAGATTTAACAATAATAATGAAAAATGAAGATTTGATTATATGATATATAGAAGACCAACATAAACAAAACAAATTATACTAAATAATTCTAATAATCCATATAACCCAAAAGTGGCTGTTTTTAACGTAAGATATAGATTGCATAAAATCCCAATGAATGAAGAGAATAAAATGAGAGAAAAAAATAACTTATCAAATAGCACTAGAAAATGGTTATAAAAAAAACTCTTGACAAAATTAGTTATAATATTTTAAAAACTCAACATAATAATTTAATTTAGAAAATTAATTATAATATTACATAATAGACTACAATTTTATTTTCAGGTAATGAAATAAAAATATCCCCAAGTTGTTTAAAAATACAAATGTCAAAATTGCATACAAGACCAATAATAAATAGCAATACAAAAATTAATGATATGCATAAAAAAGGTCAAACAACCAAGAAAAAATAAAAGAAAGGTACAAAGAACGTTTACATGCCCATAAAAAAATAGAAATATACAAATCAAATTTTGCAAATCATTGTATTAAAAACAACCACCAATTTAAAATAATAGAAAATATGAAACTTATAAACGAAATTAATAAAGGATTGAGAATGGACAAATATAAGACATTCGAAGTATATAAATACAATAATAATAATATCAAACTAATAGATGAAAAAATACAATTTCGTTCGTTGTTAATTTGATAATATATTCAATGTCTATAATGTTACGGCAACAAGATAAACTTGGCAATTTCTATTAATTTGGCAACAATGCTGATTCTAATTTAACATGTTTTATTTCTTGAGTTATTGTATTATTCACTCCTGATGATGTTGGTACTGTTTACCAACGAAAAGCTTTGAAAAATAATAATAAATAATTTTTGTATTATAATAACCTCAGTGGTTTTTGATTATCAATTGATTCGATAAGTAGCAAAACGTACAGAACTATTAAAGGGCAGTTTATGTCATATATGAAAACGTGTGGATACTAAGTAGAGAGAAAGGATATAAATATTAAACTAATATTTCGCAAATTTATTAATATTAAAAAAAAAATTAAATTTGAAGTACGTCTTTTTTAGATATTTACCTCTCGTTAAAACAAAGGAGTAAAAATATTTACTAATGACAAAAGTTTGATGTTATAAGAGCACCTTCTCGTTAGAACTTTCCCCCAATCAATTTGTTCTATTTTTTTACAGTTTTAGCTAGAAGTTAAATATTTATAACATATAAAATAAAAATTCATATATAATAGCTATGAGAATAAAATAAGAAAATTGTCAGATTGTTTGAGCTTTCGTGGATTAATCAAAAATCCTGTCCACCTTTGTTTAGAATCAACAGGGCAGTCAGTGATATTTCTTATAAACGTCTATTCCGTCTCCTGATTAATTGATTTCTCCTCAGCTATCTCGAGTTTGTACTTTAGTTTGCTCCCCTGTCTTATCGGGCGCTTCTAGTCTCTATAAGGATTAATGCCAAACACTGGCCTTTTGTTGTCTCTTGGTCAAAGTGAGCCTAATCTGACAATACATTGGAACTTTTTGCTTTTACTGTTTATTTCCAGTCATTCCTTATCTTTACAAAACATTATTTGTTCTATAGAAAATCGATTGTAAAATAGCGTTTTATATCACGTCAAAGTAATTTTGAGTACGCAAGCTTATGATCTTATGTTACATTTTATATTGTTTGTAAGTTGTATAACATTATAATTTTATGTAATATTATTGTTTTGTATTGTTAGAATAGCTAAGTAGGCAAACATTTTGTTCCTCAGTATGTGTTTTCGGAATATTAATAAATTATTTAATACAGACTGCATATCGTATAGTGTCAAAAAATGCATTTTTACAGTTAAAACATGTGAGTTAAAAAAATATAATTTAGAAGTTAGAAGATAAATATAAAGATAGGGAAATGTATAAAAAAAGAGTATTGGTTATTGAAAACAAAACTATTGAATATTCTGATCATGCCGTAACGCAATACTATTCTTAACGTATTTAATTATATACAAAAAGTCCTAAACGAAGTTTTCCTACAACACATAGAAAGCACCAAGATATAAACAATACACACTCACACAAAATCGTTTACTGGCACAGATACGTTGATGATATCATAACACTATACAGAGGCAACTCCCGTCAATGCGAAAAACTCCTCACCTACACTAATAAAATACCAAAAACTCCACTTCACTTCAGAAATTGAAACCAACTGATCCCTAAACTTCCTCGACCTAACCATAACAAAAAGCCACACACAAAAACACAGCTTCAACAATTACAGGAAACCCATAACGACAGACGCACTATCCACAACACCTCAAACCTCCCTATCCAACACAAAAAAACAAGCTGGCCTCAGATCCATGCTCCATAGACAAAAAGAAGTTCCAATGACCACAGAAAACATAAACAAAGAACTAGACACCATTAAATATTTAGCAAACACAAATGGTTAAAAACCACAATAATAGACAAACAATAGTACAAAATATAAATAATACACTAAAATTAACACTACATACAGGGAAAACAAATACAGCACATTGCCATACACAAACAAAACAATAAATAAAATAGCCCGACAATTTCAAAAACACAGGATACAAAATAGGAAACTAATAACAAGTTACAATACAAGATACAATACGACACCAACAACAAAGATAAACTACAATCACCAGGCGTATATAATCTAAACTGCGACAAATGTAAGACATTCTACATTGGACAAACAGGTAGCAGCTTTAAACAAAGAGTCGAGGGACACAAACTGAACACCAACTCAGCATTTTACAATCACATAAAAGAAACAGGACAAAAATACACAGACATTTACCATAACCCAGAAATCCTACACATCAACAAATAAGGACCACATCATAACGCACTAGAACAATATAAAATCTACAGACACACAAAAACACAAAGTGCAAAGATATTAAACGACAAATACAATACAACTCACACATACTCTTTGATACTATCGAAAACCTACCTTTAAAACTGTCACCGCTAGACCCGACATCTCCAAGCAGAAGACACTGATGAAGATCGGCACATAGCGATCGAAAACGTTCTGTCTCAGTAAGTTTTAACAAATTTAGAAAATTTAAAGTTCGGATAGTCATAAACTATTGTTTAAGTGATTAATAATATTGATTATTTTAAAATTATGAAATGTACTAATATGAAATAGCAAACATGACAGAATATTGAAATATAATCAGTACTGTATTTATTAAACTTGAAACTATTTAAAACATTATGAAATGAAAATATTTTTTACAAGTTGTATTATATAATTGTTGTTTATTTATTTCCTTCTTCCACTACACATATTTCCAACAAAATATTCCAACCTGGAAGTGTCCTAAAAAGAACTTGAATGTGTGTTGATTGTAGTTTAATGTTGGAACAACAAACACAATTTGTGAATCTAAATAATAGTACTGACATAATGTTTGATTGTAACAAAATTTAGGAATGATATTACACATTTCAAATAATAATTTATATATTAATAGTGAAATAATACATTTAAAAAAAATATTATTGATTATTATTTTTCTACCAACTGAAATATTAACTGCTTTTATTTTAGTATCGAAATATTAACTTCGAACTAAACAATATTCCGTTTTAATTCATCTTTTATAAAATTCCTTCCACGTTTTAGAAATTTCATACGAATTTTGCGTATGTATAAAAGAAAATGAGAAGGGAGTTTACTTTTTTGCGAAATAAAGTGTGTTGAAGTGCAGCCTATATTGTTTAAATTTGCTACATGGAAGGGACGAATGGAAGTGACCTTATTCGCATAGATAATCGATGGTTATATCGTTGAATCGAATATCTGACAGACTAATAAATTTAACCAATGAACCCGAGTGTCGTTAATTTGATAAACGCTATCTGTTGAGTGAGAGGTTAACTGAAACAAGTACAGTATATCACGTAACGCAATATACGGCATCAGGTGACAAGCTCTTGACGGACCTGCAATGTTCGATTGATTCCCGATGACAGGATCGAGGATATTAATTCACCAGTTGATATTTATAGGGCAGTTAATAGACCTTTTGTTTTATGTCTTGATTCATGGTTATTTGATGCAATGTTAGGATTACCGTTAACAATATAAACACTGCTGATGATAATACAATGGAATTATCAACTGTTTCAACTGCATTTCCATTAAAAACCTTGTTTTCCCGTTTTTAATTGTTTTTCGATGTATAAAATTGTCAGGCACGCCTAAATTGTTTTTTCTACGTAAATTAAAACTTTATAAGTATGACGACACATATACTTTAAGTTTTTTCGTAAACTTATCCCGAAGATCTTCGAAAATCAAACATTACAGTTATTGCTAGCCGTTTGAAGGTTACGTTATAATCATTTTCAAAAGTAATCTATTTAATCGTAACTATTGTATATTTGTTTCAATTATGAGAACATATTGCGACTTAACCTAACCTAACATAATCTGACCTAACCTAACTTGCAATCCTATATAATTACCTATGTAATTGAGCATTCATACACAGCTGTATTGCATGTAGGCCATGTAACTTTCTTAATCGTTCTTCAGCAATGTCTTAAATTATATTATTTTCCAATACGAAATTGTAAATATATTTATCTATTATACTGACTTGTTTCTGACTTTATTTATCACTAAAGAGTCATTAAAAAATCAAAGAGCTTTTTTATATACGAGATTAGCCTACTTATTGAAAATCAAAACTTTCTATGTAATATATGAAATAAGGTAATTAAAGTTTTGTTTGAAAAATGTAAGTTATATCTAGACTATTTTATATAAATCTAAGTGTGTGTGTGTTTGTGTGTGTGTGTGTGTTTGTGTGTGTTTGTGTTTGTGTGTGTGTGTTAGTGTGTTTGTGTGTGTGTGTTTGTGTGTGTGTGTGTGTGTGTGTGTGCGTGCGTGTCTGTCTGTCTGTGTGTGTATGTGTGTGTGTTAGTGAGTGGAGTGAGTTAGTGAGTGAGTGAGTGAGTGAGTGAGTGAGTGAGTGAGTGAGTGAGTGAGTGAGTGAGTGAGTGAGTGAGTGAGTGTGTGTGTGTGTGTGTGTGTGTGTGTGTGTGTGTGTGTGTGTGTGTGTGTGTGTGTGTGTGTGTGTTATATGTGTGTGTTTTACTCAATGGATCCATTGAGCTGAAAGTTTACATGGGTATTGTTAACGTCTCTAATTAATACATAGGCCTATTTTTATTTAGACATTCTATCAGGGCTCCACCCCACTGGCCCTGAAATCTCGGAATTTTGTATTTCGGAATGCAATAAGCAACTTCGTATTGCAAATATACGTCAACCCCTTACGAACGACGAGCACTCAGCTAGTAATAAATAAATTTATGTATTATTCCTTACTATATGAATTTTATTCCTCTTCTTACACTAGAGTATAAAATATATATCTATAGAAAAATTAACTAATACATATTTTTTTAAGATGATTATCGACTAAATATATGGTTCTTAAAGTTAAAAATCTCATTTCTTGCCATTCTGAAATTTCGTACGCTCATGTCTGAACCCAAGGTTTTTACTAACTAAGACTTACATAATTTAATAGAACTATTATCAAAAAACATTCCCAGGTAAACTACATGATTCGTAAAATAAAACTAACTTATTCTACAACAAACAATAAGAAAAACGTCTTCTTTTGACCACTTGTTGCTAATGGCTGCGAAGCTATAACGCCCTGACTGTTTGAAAGCAATTCATTTCTCTACTGAAATATTATTGATTCACAGTGAGTAGTGTCCCAACAAGTAGGGACAGTATGGCTGCTTTGCATTTGCGACACTCAGCAGTGAAAGTCGGCCCGAATGTTTTTCCGGAACCAATCTGCTGCGACAACGCGGTTTTCAGCCGTTACCTTGAATAATTTCACAACAATGAACAGATACTGTACTGTCATAAGAAGAAGGTTTTTGTGTCAAATCAATACGTTATTAAAACACACACACACACACACATAGTAGATCTACAGATACCCAGTTTATCTAAACTAATGTTTTCATATGGCTTAGTTTTAAAGCCAAATTTTCTTGTTCTTTTTAGAACATAATGTTTAATATATCTTGAAAATCTGTACAATATTTAAATAAATGATAAAAACGTTGTCACTGAGTCAAAGATATATATTTTATTAATGCTAGTTAATTCTAGCTCGTTGCCCTTATTAATCCATTTGTGCTATACAAACAAAGTCCTTACATTTAACATTCAAGTGTGTAATGTGAGAAGCAAAATATCAAACCCACAACACTTCAATAAGATCTGCCTTTGAGCTATTGCTCTAGTAACTTTCTTTTCCCCCAATAAATAAAGTTAATAAAGTTATAGCTCAAAGGAAGATCTTAGTGAAGCGTAGGGGTTTGATATTTTGCCTCCACCCATTACGTATTTGAATGATAATTGTAAGGATTTTGTTTTAGCATAACAGGTTTGATAAGGGCAACAGACTAGTTGCTGAAACATGGCAACTTTTACTAACTAAAGTAAATTAAATATTTTTGACTCGATGACACAGTTTTCTCATTTATTTAAAATTTAATTCCAGAACTTTGAATAAGCCGGAATTGCAGCAATATTAATTTTGTTAATAAATTTAACACTGTTATAAATCTAACTGTAAATTAATAACAATATTAATAACAGTTTTTCTCTTATTTTGAATGAAATGACACATAATTTCAGTAGTATTTAAACGGCTTAAAACAATAAATTAGGACTTTTTATATTTATCAAAATTGGTATTTAATATTCTTTGCTTGTAGTAAATTCCATGCAATAATAAACGATGATTGCTAATTAATTATATTTATATATTTTTTTTTAAATTGACTAAAGTGTCTTACTAAATGCGTTTCACACTAGTTCAATCTATCGTTCATAGTTAAGGTACAGGCCGGACTTTGATCTGAGAGTTTGGTTGTTTTTCAAAGCATTGAAAATTGCTGAGCTAGTGAATCTTTTGAGGCTGTTATTGTTAAATGTAGTCTTTATAATTAAGTTTTTAGCCATAAAACAGACGTATTAATTCTTAATAACTTTCTGCTCCCTCTCTCTCTCTCTCTCTCACACACACACTATATATATATATATATATATATATATATATATATATATATATATATATATATATATATATATTCATATTTACATTATTATAAATTCTATTTCTAATAATATCAACATATTTCCCATTTACATTTAGAATTTTTAAATATTTCGTTTTAAGAAATAAATATTTATTTATAGGTGATTAAGTAAGTAGGCCTAATATTATTATACTTGTTTTGCCCCCTTTTTTTAAAGGCAAGTTACTTAATGATTCAATCATTTTCACTATCAAAATATCTAAACAGATAAACCACATGAAATCTTTTAATTTTTAAAAGAAGTGTATTTATTAATGATCATATCATTTTTTTAGTATATGGTAAATGTTATGCTACTAAATGCTAGGTACTTAATAAGGTATTGTGTAGTTTTTTTTGACAAAATATATTTGATAAGTCTTCCTTTAAAAATCCAGCTTTATTTGCAGTTGAAATAAATTTAGTGCTCAGTGAGAGTATGTTTGTTAGTGACCGTAATCAGATTTCAGATAAGGTACAAGGTGTGGGTTGGAGGCAAAACCTAATGCTCTATACGCCCAATGAAGTGTCAGGCTGAACTCAGTAGATAGAAAAGTGCCTCCCAAACCTACCTTTGCCAAGGCGCACTATACAAAGATTACTAGTGGCCGCGGTACACCTAAAATTAATTACTAGAAACCTGTGGGGAGGGGGAGGTGAAATCTTCACGTTAAGAGGAGTGGGTTATTCTTCAGAAAAATTTTAAATTTCATTAATGAAAAACCTTTTTAAGGCCTCATAATTATATTATTTCTACAAATAAAATTTCTAAAAAGTTAAACAATAAGCATTTTTAATTCAATAATATATCCATGATATCTTCATAATCAACAATATAGTTATAATAGAATAACCATTACATTTGTAACGATAGTAAAACTAATTTTACAGTATAATATATAAAAATGTGTATAGAAAGAGTGATCTGTTTTTCTGCTAGCCTCGTTTGTTCAACGCGCCTCCCAACAAGTCTGGTTGACTTTACTCCCGTCACTATTGTTTGGATTTTATTTATTTATAGTTCTGATCCCGTGGCACACTTGGACGGCGTAGCCGTACCCCTGTGTGCTTTGGCCTTCCTTTGGGAAGCTCTCCAGAAATGGGAAAAACTACTTTTATATTAAACGTTTGAAGTAACTTATAAAATAATTTAGGTAATTTTTTAATATTTCTATTATACTTTAAGTACATATTTAAAAACTTTCTTCAGTTCTGGACGAATCTTTATTGGATTCTTCAACACTATGCAAACAAAGATATTTTAATGTTTAATAAAGCGATTAAACATATCTAATATCTAGTAAAATATAAATGCTATAAGAGAAATAGTTACATTTGAGGACATCAATAGTTTAGTTAAAATTAGAAAGGTATTTTGGTACGCATATTAAACAGACTTCAGTACCGCTCGTACCTAATCGGGGACAAATGGTTTATGTTTATACAATGACCGGAATCGACAAGACTATCTTGTTCCATATTGCGCATCTACCATTACCTTCTCTCTTCCGCCTTCACGTCCTGTTAGAGAGATGAGCGGGGCAGTGAGAATACCATAATGACAAAGACAGCAACGGAAAATTTCCCTCACCCTTCTCACTTCCAAATATCTTTTCAATTACATTATAATAATGGTAATAATAATTTTTACGAACATGCTATTCTATATAAGGTTTTCAGATTTTGTATATTCTATGTTAATATTGTTAACTCTTACGATATTCGAGCTTTATGTAATACAGTACTTTATAAAATACTGTATGGAAAAAATTTATTAGTAATAAAATCAATATCAGTAATAAAAATGCTTTGAAAGTTTTCCATCTTGACCCTACTTCGTAGTTGTAGTTCTGGATACTGAACAATAAGTCAAAACTTAATTGGTGTACTTTTCTTTGGAATAAGAGGAGAAGAAACCATGAAGTAAAGACACATTAATTGGATGAGGTATGGGCTTGCTTGGTGTTGTTTAGTAAGCAGTAGGAAAGATAGTGTTTAGTATGGATAAAATAATTCTTCCAGGGACGTGATTGCTTAATAGAAGCAGGCAACGGCAAAGAGCGTGTGTAATCGCGATCATAGAATAAGAAAAAAAAATAGTGTGAAAATAAATAATTCTCTTAGTATTTAATGCACTGGATGTGTATTAGGCGTGGTTATATATATTTTTACTCTTTGTTCTTTAATTATTAAAAAAAGAAGAAAGTATAAATTATAGCCTCGCGCAAAGCTCATTTAATGCAATTAATTATAAAAAGAAATTCGCATTCATCTTCACACCACTACAATAACGTACAATTACCTTTTCCTTTATCAAGAGATACGAACTGTAATATTTCTCTTGTTATATTAGACAAAGTAACAGTAAGGTTACATCAGAGTGAGTAATTAATTACACAAACTGTATCAATATGTAAGCTCTGACGTCAAAAGTAGAGTGCCTCATTAAAATGTTTAAACTTAATGATCACTTAGAGAAAGCGAAAAGTGTGTTAGTAGCGCTGTTGTAATAAACATCTGCATTTTACAACGAATTTGTTACATAAGTGTTGCCTTTGTATTTCTGAATGAATAGAGAAGAAGGTCAAAGGTATATATCGTTAAAACAAATATGGTGATGCGGTTCTTTCAAAGAAATAAATGGCTTTCAATTGTTATTCCTGTTGAGCGGAAAACTTTAATAGAATATTAAGCTGAATTTAAAAGTTCATTTAATTCGTTCAAGTAACATTAGTATAATTTAGTGATTATTTTTTAGTTTTACAAATAATTAATTTAGTACTATATTATTGTGGTGAAACTAAAACACGAAAAGGTAAAATACTTTATGCCTAGTTCACAAGGACTCTCCTTCTATCACTTTTTTGCCCCTAATGAAACCTATTCACTTAGCTTCTCAAACACTAACCAAAATCGCTAAACAGGGCTCCTTTAAACGACCAAGATTCAACTGACCATAATGTACACGACATTTAACTAACGAAATGACTCGACATTCAGAAAATCTTGATTAGTTGAAGACCGTGCATTTTTGATTAGTTGAACTTCACGTAATTTGGTTATTTGAATGAGCGTACGTTTTGGTCAGTTGAATTTTGTTCATTTTAAAGATACCCAACTAAACACCTAAAATCACCGTAGCCTAATATAATCTCATTTGCCTTATGATAATGGTTATTGTTAAGTAATTTATTACGTACTATACGTATTATCATATAATGCAGAAACAAAACCTCTTAATAAAACGGTAGACCGAGGCTTCTGCTTTTAGAAATTCGGATCCCTTTGACAATTGTTCCCCTAGAAGTGCAGAAATGTATAGCTTTAAAAGAGTTTGATGTTCTTTCTCTCTTTCTGTTAGCAGTACTCCTGGAAATCAACAAAAGTCAAACATTGATATTGGTTTTTATCTTTCAATTTACTTAGAGGTTACTTAGAGCCTATGTATTAAATAATTATCAAATAAAAACGCTTATATATTCAAAAATATTGTGTATATATTATTAAAATATACTATAAAGTGTGATTTACTACAACGGGTGTTTTTATTACTAGTAGGTTAGCTCAAACTTTGTATTGTGCGATAGCCGTAATTAAACTATACATTTTTTAATACGTTATTGGCAAAGATAATTAATTACTTAGCATCCTGCTTTGGTATTTACTTGATTTATTATTATTAGTCTATGAATTAATGAGGTTAACTGGTGTAGGCTTTATTTCATAAATGTTATTTGAAGCTGCACTACTGTCGTCTGTGTCACAGACTCCGCATGTTTCCTCTTTCGCATGTTTAAAATTTAAATTGATCTGTTTTCGATTCTAACCACTTAGGTTTGTGTCAAATCTGTCATAGCACTCAACGAGCCAAATAACTTGTACTTCAAGTGGTTCTAAGTGGTCTTTTTACTATGACACTAAAAATAGACTAATTGTATGTGTTTAAACGTGCAAACCTTGGTGGGCCTAATATTAGGAATCGATACTGAAGCAGATAGTGAAGCAAAAAAGTTAGTTTTTCATAAAACAACATTAATATGCGACGGCAAAATATTAAATTTGGGGAGTTTTTCTGTCGTTATTTATCTGTTTAAACCCAATTTTCACAAAATTTAAAAATCAATGTAATACTATGATGCAAAAGGTTTGTTCAGTTTTGAATTCTTTTCTCAACTTTTGTAGACTATTATAAATTATGGTTTAAAGTAAGCATAGGGACCGAGTAGTAACATATTTTCACATTTCGATACTTTGCTCTCGATAATGATCTGAAGCGAGTGGGATTCGCTGGCCACTGCAATTAGAGAGGGTTAGGCTTTGCCAATTTTCTAATTGAAACTAGAGACATAAATGGGGTAGCAAGAAAAGATCAAATAATTGCTTTTTTATCAGTGTTCTTATGTTGGTAATTTCTTGTGGATGATTCAGTTGAATGCCTTCAGTTTAATGTGATTTTATTAGAACTAATATTTAATTATATATTTATTTTGTTGTTGTGTAAAATATGTTTCTTACAAATACGTTTTTGTAATAACAAAAATTATTTTATATTTTATTTTTATTATACTCTGTTTAGTGTTTTTTGTTGGTGTTTTACAGGAATAAATAATTATATACCAAAAATGACTCTTGTTTAATATAATAAAATTAATCATTTTAATTATTAATATACTCATCTCATATGAGTAATTCCATTTTCAAAACTGAAACCCAACTATCTGGTTTTGAAGTACGATTTACGTTTTGAAAATGAAATAACTCCGAAACGCGTCAACAGAGGAGAATTTTGTAACGTTAGGAAAAGCAGAAAACTGTACTCAAATATATATTAACCATTATAATTTTTCTATATGAAACACTAGCCACTTAGTCAATGAAACACTAAGAACTAAAAATTAACAATTACAGTTTGGGACCTTAATTCATTCACACACAGAACAATATTATTACATTGCAACTATTTGCAATTTATATTTTTGTATGAAGTGCCTAAAGCCAACAAATAAAAGTATCCTGTTAAGTATAAACTACTTGATAGATCTTAGCTAGTATTTATAACATAGATTATAGCTATGTATAATTCAAAAATACAGTTTTTAAGTAGAATATAACCAGTGTGTAAAATTAATTATTTAAAAGTCAATTTTACAATAGAAATGACAAGAATTCTGGAGCATGTCTATAAACAAAATTTATAATATATTTATAAGAATTTCATGAAACATGTTTATAAGAGAGACAAAATAGGAAAAAAGTCCGTATGTTTTGTGTTCCTTATAAGATTCCGTTATAAATAGAATACTGGAAGTGTTCCTTTCCTTCGTTTTATATTTTGTTAGGAACAATGCAAAGATGTTTTTCTGATACAAATACCATATATATGAGAATTATATGTAATAATCTTGTGAAGCCTACATTAGTCACTGTAGGAGACTGTACCAGACCATTTGTTCATCTCCGTGGAAACATAAAATCCTTTGTTCAATACAGCGACAGTTTAAGATACATAAAAATCCATTCAACATTATTAAAATAGCAATATATTTATAAAAATTAAAATTATTTATTAATAATTTTAATAATTCATTAGAATTAAAACTTATTAAATATTGACTTCACGTATAATTTAAGTAAATTTTTAAAACACCTCCTGAAGCATATTCATTCATTTACACTAAACACCGTGTCACAACGCTTAAAAAAATACACAATTTATAAGTTCGACAAGTTAATATTTTAATAAGTTCAATCGTAGTTTCTCAGATCCTTCAGTACAACAAAATCTACGATAATTATTCATTATTAAATTAAAAACCAATAAAAGAGAACCATGTGATCTACATAGGGCAATATTTTTCATTTGTAAAAACAAGAGACAAATTAATTAATTCTTTTATTAATATTAAGTGCTGAGAGTATTATTGAAAATGTTAAAACATAGATTTAAGTAGTAGCCATTCTATTGCAGCAATTTAAAATGATAAAAGATTTAGATTAGATTCATATAAGTAGTATTATAAATTATGGGGACGCAACTCTATTGTAAAATAATTAAAGACAAGTTTCATAAAGCTCGGAAGGATTCTTGTTAACGACTGATTGCAATATGCTTGAACTGCAATATTTCAATGAGAACCAGTCATTCAAAACGTTTTAATTGGACTGTGAAGGGGAGGATTTATTTATACTTTCGAATTAGGAAATGATATTATATTATGGTCTGGTTCTTGCAAAAGAATTCATTGCCGATATCTTGTGTCTAGGAGAAAAATAAAATCTACATTTATATACACATACATACATTATATATATATATATATATATATATATATATATATATATATATATATATATATATATTCTTGATATTTTACGTTATCCATTGTTTTTCCGTTGCACTGACTTTATGACGTTAATATATTACTATTGTAAGTAATTTTATCCACCATTAAGTGCAATGATTTTACCTTGTGTGATGAGGGGCCTTTCGGTCACTTGACCATTGTCGAATCACTCTGGTAGGTCTTAAATTCTTGCTATTTTACGTTATCCATTGTTTTTCCGTTGCACTGACTTTATGACGTTAATTTATTACTATTGTAAGTAATTTTATCCACCATTAAGTGCAATGATTTTACCTTGTGTGATGAAACAACTTTCGGTCACTTGACCATTGTCGAATCAGTCTGGTAGGTGTTAAATTCTTGATATTTTACGTTATCCATTGTTTTCCGTTGCACTGACTTTATGGCGTTAATATATTACTATTGTATGTAATTTTATCCACCATTAAGTGCAATGATTTTACCTTGTGTGATGAAACACCTTTCGGTCACTTGACCATTGTCGAATCAGTCTGGTAGGTGTTAAATTCTTGATATTTAACGTTATCCATTGTTTTCCGTTGCACTGACTTAATGACGTTAATATATTACTATTGTAAGGTAAGTAATTTTATCCACCATTAAGTGCAATAATTTTACCTTGTGTGATGAAACACTTTTCGGTCACTTGACCATTGTCGAATCAGTCTGGTAGGTCTTAAATTCTTGATATTTTACGTTATCCATTGTTTTTCCGTTGCACTGACTTAATGACGTTAATATATTACTATTGTAAGTAATTTTATCCACCATTAAGTGCAATGATTTTACCTTGTGTGATGAAACACCTTTCGGTCACTTGACCATTGTCGAATCAGTCTGGTAGGTGTTAAATTCTTGATATTTTACGTTATCCATTGTTTTCCGTTGCACTGACTTTATGGCGTTAATATATTACTATTGTAAGTAATTTTATCCACCATTAAGTGCAATGATTTTACCTTGTGTGATGAAACACCTTTCGGTCACTTGACCATTGTCGAATCAGTCTGGTAGGTGTTAAATTCTTGATATTTTACGTTATCCATTGTTTTCCGTTGCACTGACTTTATGGCGTTAATATATTACTATTGTAAGTAATTTTATTCACCATTAAGTGCAATGATTTTACCTTGTGTGATGAAAAACCTTTCGGTCACGTGACCATTGTCGAATCAGTCTGGTAGGGGTTAAATTCTTGATATTTTACGTTATCCATTGTTTTTCCGTTGCACTGACTTTATGACGTTAATATATTACTATTGTAAGTAATTTTATCCACCATTAAGTGCAATGATTTTACCTTGTGTGATGAGGGGCCTTTCGGTCACTTGACCATTGTCGAATCACTCTGGTAGGTCTTAAATTCTTGATATTTTACGTTATCCATTGTTTTTCCGTTGCACTGACTTTATGACGTTAATTTATTACTATTGTAAGTAATTTTATCCACCATTAAGTGCAATGATTTTACCTTGTGTGATGAAACAACTTTCGGTCACTTGACCATTGTCGAATCAGTCTGGTAGGTGTTAAATTCTTGATATTTTACGTTATCCATTGTTTTCCGTTGCACTGACTTTATGGCGTTAATATATTACTATTGTAAGTAATTTTATCCACCATTAAGTGCAATGATTTTACCTTGTGTGATGAGGGGCCTTTCGGTCACTTGACCATTGTCGAATCAGTCTGGTAGGTGTTAAATTCTTGATATTTAACGTTATCCATTGTTTTCCGTTGCACTGACTTTATGGCGTTAATATATTACTATTGTAAGTAATTTTATTCACCATTAAGTGCAATGATTTTACCTTGTGTGATGAAAAACCTTTCGGTCACGTGACCATTGTCGAATCAGTCTGGTAGGTGTTAAATTCTTGATATATTACGTTATCCATTGTTTTTCCGTTGCACTGACTTAATGACGTTAATATATTACTATTGTAAGTAATTTTATCCACCATTAAGTGCAATGATTTTACCTTGTGTGATGAGGGGCCTTTCGGTCACTTGACCATTGTCGAATCAGTCTGGTAGGTGTTAAATTCTTGATATTTTACGTTATCTATTGTTTTTCCGTTGCACTGACTTAATGACGTTAATATATTACTATTGTAAGGAATTTTATCCACCATTAAGTGCAATGATTTTACCTTGTGTGATGAGGGGCCTTTCGGTCACTTGACCATTGTCGAATCAGTCTGGTAGGTGTTAAATTCTTGATATTTTACGTTATCCATTGTTTTTCCGTTACACTGACTTAATGACGTTAATATATTACTATTGTAAGTAATTTTATCCACCATTAAGTGCAATGATTTTACCTTGTGTGATGTGGGGCCTTTCGGTCACTTGACCATTGTCGAATCACTATGGTAGGTGTTAAATTCTTGATATTTTACGTTATCCATCGTTTTTCCGTTGCACTGACTTAATGACGTTAATATATTACTATTGTAAGTAATTTTATTCACCATTAAGTGCAATGATTTTACCTTGTGTGATGAAACACCTTTCGGTCACTTGACCATTGTCGAATCAGTCTGGTAGGTGTTAAATTCTTGATATTTTACGTTATCCATTGTTTTCCGTTGCACTGACTTAATGACGTTAATATATTACTATTGTAAGTAATTTTATCCACCATTAAGTGCAATGATTTTACCTTGTGTGATGAGGGGCCTTTCGGTCACTTGACCATTGTCGAATCACTCTGGTAGGTCTTAAATTCTTGATATTTTACGTTATCCATTGTTTTTCCGTTGCACTGACTTAATGACGTTAATATATTACTATTGTAAGTAATTGTATCCACCATTAAGTGCAATGATTGTACCTTGTGTGATGAGGGGCCTTTCGGTCACTTGACCATTGTCGAATCACTCTGGTAGGTCTTAAATTCTTGATATTTTACGTTATCCATTGTTTTCCGTTGCACTGACTTAATGACGTTAATATATTACTATTGTAAGTAATTTTATCCACCATTAAGTGCAATGATTTTACCTTGTGTGATGAAACACTTTTCGGTCACTTGACCATTGTCGAATCAGTCTGGTAGGTGTTAAATTCTTGATATTTTACGTTATCCATTGTTTTTCCGTTGCACTGACTTAATGACGTTAATATATTACTATTGTAAGTAATTTTATCCACCATTAAGTGCAATGATTTTACCTTGTGTGATGAAACACCTTTCGGTCACTTGACCATTGTCGAATCAGTCTGGTAGGTGTTAAATTCTTGATGTTTTACGTTATCCGTTGTTTTCCGTTGCACTGACTTTATGGCGTTAATATATTACTATTGTAAGTAATTTTATTCACCATTAAGTGCAATGATTTTACCTTGTGTGATGAAACACCTTTCGGTCACTTGACCATTGTCGAATCAGTCTGGTAGGTGTTAAATTCTTGATATTTTACGTTATCCATTGTTTTCCGTTGCACTGACTTAATGACGTTAATATATTACTATTGTAAGTAATTTTATCCACCATTAAGTGCAATGATTTTACCTTGTGTGATGAAACACCTTTCGGTCATTTGACCATTGTCGAATCAGTCTGGTAGGTGTTAAATTCTTGATATTTTACGTTATCCATTGTTTTTCCGTTGCACTGACTTAATGACGTTAATATATTACTATTGTAAGTAATTTTATCCACCATTAAGTGCAATGATTTTACCTTGTGTGATGAGGGGCCTTTCGGTCACTTGACCATTGTCGAATCACTCTGGTAGGTCTTAAATTCTTGATATTTTACGTTATCCATCGTTTTTCCGTTGCACTGACTTAATGACGTTAATATATTACTATTGTAAGTAATTTTATCCACCATTAAGTGCAATGATTTTACCTTGTGTGATGAAACA
Source organism: Prosapia bicincta (assembly GCA_036971475.1). Taxonomy (NCBI): domain Eukaryota; kingdom Metazoa; phylum Arthropoda; class Insecta; order Hemiptera; family Cercopidae; genus Prosapia; species Prosapia bicincta. Next base: position 109,898,798 of record JBAIZL010000001.1, on the reverse strand, counting down.
CCTTTCGGTCACTTGACCATTGTCGAATCAGTCTGGTAGGTGTTAAATTCTTGATATTTTACGTTATCCATTGTTTTTCCGTTGCACTGACTTTATGGCGTTAATATATTACTATTGTAAGTAATTTTATCCGCCATTAAGTGCAATGATTTTACCTTGTGTGATGAAACACCTTTCGGTCACTTGACCATTGTCGAATCAGTCTGGTAGGTGTTAAATTCTTGATATTTTACGTTATCCATTGTTTTTCCGTTGCACTGACTTTATGGCGTTAATATATTACTATTGTAAGTAATGTTATCCGCCATTAAGTGCAATGATTTTACCTTGTGTGATGAAACACCTTTCGGTCACTTGACCATTGTCGAATCAGTCTGGTAGGTGTTAAATTCTTGATATTTTACGTTATCCATTGTTTTTCCGTTGCACTGACTTTATGGCGTTAATATATTACTATTGTAAGTAATTTTATCCGCCATTAAGTGCAATGAGTTTACCTTGTGTGATGAGGCACCTTTCTGTCACTTGACCATTGTCGAATCACTCAACAACATTGTATAGAGTGATTCGACAAGTGACCGAAAGGCGCCTCATCACACAAGATAAAATCATTGCACGTAATGGTGGATAAAATTACTTACAATAGTAATATATTAACTTCATATATATATATATATATATATATATATATATATATTTATATAATATTTACTTAAATTTAAAAGGCGTAGAGAAAAAAGATAGAAACAAATTAGGGTGTTTAATTTTATTTTTAATTTAACATTTATTTTTCTGAATACAGTGTATACAATCTGTTAAATTATATTAACTTTGTCAAAATTTAATTTTTATTTGGATAAAATAAAATTCTTCTATTCAGAAAAAGACCGAACTGCTCTGGTCTATAAATGTATGACGTATTTCTCATTAAGGAAAGTTTAACTTTGTTTACATTTTATAAAATAAGTAGAAATACATAAAGTAGCAAGATTAAAACGTTTTAGGTCAGTCTTTGAGATGTAAGAGTATTTCATTAGTATTTTTCTAAATTCAGTTTGGTAAAGAACAAATATATACTTTGACACATGCGTTAAGAATAATAACTCCATTTTTAGCAATTACCTTGTTCAAAAGAGACAGAGTATAGCTACCTTGTTTGGGCCGTGCGGTGTTTAAGGAAGATAATGTGGTTATCGTCCCATTATCACTGTTTGATACTGCATACGCAGTACGCTTTCACAATGTCAGTAGACCTAAGTACTGTAAAACTAAACAGAAATAATGGATTTAACATTAGAGCTAATTTACAGCAATATTCCATAAAATTTTTAAAAAAATGAAACCAAACACATTTTTGTTATTAATTAGTTGAATTCATCTTCACGTGAGCTACTAGTTTTCACTAAACCACTTGTAAATATTTTACAACATGCGTATAGTAGAACTTACTTATATTTGTTGAGGACGGTCGTTTCGGGAGATGTGTCCCATTGTCATATCAGACCGTGACTGTTCTCAAGGTTTTTGTAGGTTTGAGTGGGAGTGGGATATTATGGAGGGGGTGTATTTGGTGAGGATTAGGAATTATGATGTCGAAAAGTGTGTGTGTGCTATAATATCCAATTCCCACCCTAACCTACGAAAACCTTGAGATCAGCTACGGTCTGAGTTAACAATGAGTGGGGGTGGGATATTATGACTCCACACTCTTTTCGACATCATAACTCTTAATCCTCACCAAATACTCCCCCCCCAATACTATCCCATCCCCACTCAAACCTACAAAAACCTTGAGAGTAGTTACGGTCTGAGTGATAAATGGGACGCATCTCCCGAAACGGCCGTCCTCAACAAATATAAGTAAGTACTACTATAGGCAAGTTGTAAAATATTTACAAGTGTTTTAGTTTGTAATAATTTCGAATTGTGCTGTGAACGGTACAAAATTGTACAAGATGCTTTTGATATTCTGATCAATCCTGGAATAACACTTCTACCTATTCAAATACCGAATTCAATCCTTTATTCTACATAAGCATAATCGCGTAGCATTTTCATCAGATAGGTAAGCTATCTGTAAACTGGTAGGTAGAATTTATACCAAGCTTGGTAGGTATGACTATAACTTCTAGATTAGTTCAGACCTTTCTTGACGCTACCGCGGCAGAAACAGAGTAGTCTATAAATTGATTATGCTACATTAAATTGCTGTACATCGTAGATAAAGGAAGGTAAAATGATTTAGGGTGACGTATAGGAAAAGAAATTATTTGTTCTAAGTTCAGGAATATTTTAGGCGAAATAAATTAATTACTGAAACGCCTTTAGTTTACTATACGATCCGGTATAACTTGTCATTAAAATTGCGTTTTCACAAGAAACTGCCAGTACTGACGTCATATTAATTAATTAATTGGGTGGGAAATATTAAAGGCGTATTTTTATTTTGAAAGTAACTTGCTGTAATACAACAAATAGTTTTCTTTATCAATTTACTTTCATGAACAACGGAATTATGATTTTTAATTTTAAAACTTAAAAATATACACAGATCAAATATTTGCTTTATGAAATTAAAATTCAGAAGTTGTTTTTTAACTGCAGTTTTATTCAATTACTTTTAGTTACTTTCACCTTCATTATGATTATTTTTAACACAAAGAAAACTCTGGTAGACTGATTAGATTGAAAATTTAGCGTATTTTATAAAAATAGAGTGAATTTTATAAAGGTTTTTGAAATCTTTGCATTTTATTCGACTTCTTCTATGAAAGTTGTAAAATGTTTTAAAATTCACAAGTAAACTTTAAACAACAAATCGAAGACAAGAACGTATACTTATAAAACTTTATAATTACGTTATAATTTTGGAAGATGGACAACAATGAGTAGAGCATATGAGTAGTAATATAAAATCCTCCATAACTATATATATATATATATATATATATATATATATATATATATATATATATATATATATATATATAGTCACATCATTTAGAAAAATACTTGCATCATGTAGAGTCACACACAAATCCGCTATTACTCATAATTGTTTATCAAAATATGTTTAGTAGCAGGGTTTTAATCTGGACTAACAACTCAGATGAAATTAAATAAAAGATGTATTCAGGAAAGTAGTAACCTACTAGTAAAAACCAGTAATAATTTTATAACACATGGAGAAAAAAATAAAGTGTCAAATATAATAGAGATCAAAATAGACACTACAAAAGCCAATTCAATAGATGTACAAAGAGTTCAAATAGAATGTTTTTAATTAGGAAGAACAATATTAAATTAAAAAACCGAGTTACAGATTTTAAAATGCATAGCTGAAAACAATTACTTAAAACATATATTTATATATAGTAAATCCTTTGTAATAAGAAGATTATCGAGCAATAACAGTAAGAAAAGAGTGAATTTATTTAATGTAAAGATCGAGATTAATGTAATGCAAGTCTCAAAGTAGTTTGCGTTATCATATTTTCAGGAAAACTTGTGCTGTTTATTCTGCAGGACTAAAACCATAGATTAGTAGTATTTCCAATTTCTGGGAGTAGTATTACGTTTACGTAAACCACTATGGTAACTATCTCCAACACATTTAACTTCTTTGACGACAGGATTCTTGTAACGTCTAAGCCAGGCCAATTTCTTGCGATTATTTAAATTGTTAACTATTTCCTAAATTACTACCACATTAAAAATAGAAATTTATCTATTTTACCATATCTCTGCATTATGTTTTATTTAAGCATGTCAGATGCAGTTTGCTTAAGCTGCACCTCATAATCGCTAGAGAATCCACCTCCCTCCAAAAAAGCACAATATTCAAAGATTATTAACGCTAAATGATAAAACGTATTACCGAGAATGCTTCTACTAACTATGTTAATACCATTAGGTATTTACTGTTATCAATGTGAGTTTATAGAAATAAATAAACTAGGCAATTTGGACATACACACGCGCGCGCGTGCGCGCGCACGCGCTCACGCACGCACACACACACACACACACACAAGTACACGCGCACACACACTGAGAGAGAAATTGTATTATTGTTTTTTTTGTAAAGCTATAGGCTATTGTTTTATTTAACAATCAGCAAACATTATATTGCAGATTTTATTAAACAAAGTAGGTTTTATGCATGAACGTAACGTCTCATGTAGTCACGAGTTCACATTACTTAAGCACATCAAACACTTTTAAATACCAATATTTGATACATAGTACAAATAATTAAAAATACCAATTAAAAAAATTTCTTATAAATCTTTATTAAAAATAAATTAAATTTCTATTAAAAGTAAGATGCATTGTTTTGCACCTGTTATTTGGAAAGTTCTTAGACATGCTCTGGACACCGAAAGAAACGTTTATAAATAGTAGGTTGAAGGTCTTCTGATCGATTGACTCTAATTGAATTGAAAGAAAGAAAAACCTGCAGCTTTTCTGCGTTCAATCATCTCTCGGAGTTTCTCCTCTCGTCGAATAACCCCGAGAAAATATTAAGACGTGCAACACTTTTCTTACGTTTATTCCAGTTAGAAACCCACACGGCCACTATGACTTTTATTGTAATTGAAAGGGAATTCATTACGTCCACATCTTGTGATATAAATGCTTTAAGAGAAAAATGATTTAATATTTTAAATAGTTCGTTTGTTAAATAACCAATCATTTATCATGGATCCATGACGTTCTTTTATATTAAAATAATCTCCGTCTGTCAACTTAATGCCTACAACATAAATAATAAACTATTATTAGAAGTTATAATATATAAATTGTCAAAAACAATACGAAACAAAACTTTTTAGCCCGAGAGAGAGAAGGAGAGCGAGAGAGAGAGAGAGAGAGAGAGAGAGAGAGAGACGGGGGGGGGGCGTAAAGAGGGAGTGAGAAAGATGGAGAAAGAGTAATTTAAAAAATTCACTTAAATATTATATGTTTGGCAGGTAAATTTAAATTAAAAGTCAATGAGTAGGTTCCACTGAAATTTATGAAAAATTAAATCGACAAAAGTAAAATACGTTACGCTCTTTCTGTGTTATATTTGCAGTTATTATTCATTTATTGTTATTTACATCTTATTGACGATGTCTTTCAAATAAATTCTTCTCTGTTCTGATTATTTATTAAGTTAGAAACACTGGTAAAACAAATTAAATTTCTTAATCAGCTCAAGCAGAACGACACTCATGAAATGAGTCTCCAGTGCAGTAGTTCAATACCCGCTGCTTCAAAAACTGCATACACTGATTTCCATAAGAGATTTCATTGAAGAAACTTTCAACATACAAAATTTTTTTAATCTAATTTAATATTGTCTAACGCTTATGTTCAAAACTGTGTTACAGACTAGAATTGCTTTACGTGTAAACAAGGTTTCGATATAATTCTAATTTACGCCACCACTATGTTAAATCAGTGAAACATCCGTGTGCAATTTTAACTTTGATTTATATCTTTGAACGTATTTGAAACATTGCTTCACATTTATTATACTTCTAAATATTATTTGATTGTTCCTTTTCAGTTCTTCTATGTAAAAAATTACACACACTGCAACGGGGTGAGAGACCGTCGCAAGTGGGAAATAAGTAATTTCCTGTTTTTTAGGAATAAAGCTGTTTTTAAAATAATCAAGTAGGGAATTATACAATTATTAAAGAGGGAAAAATTAAATAAAACAGTAAATAGAATAGTTAAGCCACATTAAAGAATGTTATAAAATGAATTTGTAATAACTAACTAAATTTGAACATCGAGAGTGAAGCGAAAAAATTCTAAGTGCCTAAAAAAGCTATTTTTCGAACCAAACCACGTAGAACTTTCATCGACATTTTAAAAGAACCACAATAACCTAGAATGAACATTAGAGAAAACAGAATTCAAAAAACTTAAGAAACAAAAAAGTTACAGCCGTTTAAATAAAATAGACATTTTTCAGTGTTCTAAAATTAATTATCAAACTATGCAAGCTAAAACAGTTTCGTTGCCCGACTTGCCTGTACAAGGAATAAATCGAGCGATAGCAAACTTTGCAGGCGGGGTGCGGTAGGTAAAATTCACCGCTATATATACTTGGTCTCTAAGCCTTTAGAGACAGTCTGTAAAAATTTTCTAACACGAGGTGCCGCGGGACGCTATGCTGGACCGCGAGTAGAGACCGTCAGCAGGCCAGATGGACAATAACCTCAGCGCTTTCGACATCCAGGACCACCAAGGATGAAGGCTCCAGACTCAGCCTCCAGGACGCTCGAATAGAGGGAAACCACCACCGACGAACCAGGGATGGCGACTTCCGGTGTCCAAGGACCAGGGAATCCAGACGAGGGACCCCAAGGACCGGCAAGAACATCTTTGGCAAGTCATTTTCTTTATTCGAAATCAGTCACGTCAAATTTAGTTAGTTAATTTTATTAAATTCAAACAAATTTGCAAGCTTAAAACAATGACTTCACTCTTTATAAAATTTTAATAAATTGTATGCTAAGTAAATGAATTTATGTGCTCAGAATATTTAAAATAATGAATATTAAAATTACAAAAGATTTTTGGCCATAAGCCGTTTATTTAAAGAAAATGAGAAATTTTCGAATATTATAAATTTAAAAATTAAAGGTCATAAGTTATGAATTTACCAATTCCATATAGGAGATAAAATATTATTATGTGTAATTTTGAAAATGATTTTATGTTAATGTAAATGTAATAAATCTATATGCAAAGTATAATTTTTAAAAGCATAAGAAACAAGAAGTAACTCAGTGAATTGTTTTGCTAATATAATTGTGTAATACTTTGAAGGATAAATTTTCTTTTTATTTCAATAAATAGAGTTAAATATGTCATAAAAATCAAGATTATTTGCATTCCATCCTGTGTCAAATAACCAATAAAAACTGTTTAGCTTTTTCCAACTAATATAAAAATGATTATCAAATCAGTAAACAAATTTAATTAAATTTCATTAAATGGCAATAGATAAAGCCTAATGTTTTAAAGAGTTTCGCTCTACTAATTTCATGAGCTAGTCTAAAGATTAGTTGGTTTTTTGTAATAAAAGTCCAGAGATTTATCTACTGGCAGATTGTGTTTAAGAGGACACAGGAGCCTTTTAAAATAGGTATTTTTAAACACAATCATATTTTGCACGTTCCCTTGCTGTTTCTGCAGATCATCATCAGGTGGTAAGACTCTGTGTTTTTTATGTGTATTATTCTAAATGTGTTTCTTTCCAGCTGACTATTAATTTGACATGTGTGACTATACTTAGACCATACACAATTGATAAACTTATTTAGGAGTGTTTATATGTACTTTAAATAGTAGTCAGCGGGAATAGGCTTGTTGTGGGTTTGGCCCTACGAGCAGGAAACATACACTTAACTCTGGGAGTTTAACACGGTTTTACCAGCAGGGTGATAGGCAGAGTTTTGGTTGTTTATAAATATGTTTTCTTGTAAACAAGTAAATTTTAGTATTCTGCAAGAAAGGATTTAAACAAAACAACACAACAAAACGACCGCGTGGAGATGCGGTGGTAGGGACGTAGAGGTTAGGTGAGCTGGGGGGGACGTTGCAGAATTGGCGCCCATACGGTAGGGCCTTTGAACAGGTTCCCTATATCAAAATTGAATAATTAAATAATAGAAATGAAGCGAGATAGTTTAAATAAATGAAGTCAAAATGTTTTAAAGAATGTAATTAAATTTTTAATAATATAAATTGAACAAATCCAAGAGCGTAAAAATAAAATAAATAAATAAATAAATTTGAATGAAGATGTAGTCGAAAGAGCGGGTAGGAACCATCTGGCCTAAACCAAATCGAAAAGAAAGGAATAAGTACATAAATAAATAATTGAATATTAAATAGTAAATCAAAATGTCAAAACCCGAGATAGATAAATTGATGGCCTATTTCAAGGCAAAGGAGGAAAAAGACAAAGAAGAGCGAGAGAAAGAGAAGGCGGAAGCGAAACGATTGAGAGAGGAAGAGAAACAATTGAGAGAGAAAGAGAAGGCGGAAGAAAAACGATGGAGAGAGGAAGCAGAACAAAGAGCGAAAGAGAGAGATGAAAAAGAGAAACAATTGAGAGAGGAGGAGAAACAATTGAGAGAGGAAGCAGAACAAAGGGCGAAGGAGAGAGAGGACAAAGAAAAACAATGGAGAGAGGAGGAGAAACAATTGAGAGAGAAAGAGTGGGAGGAAGCAAAACAGAGAGAGAAGGAGAGAGAAGACAGAGATAAACAAAAGGAGAAGGAGAGAGAAGACAGAGAAAAACAAAAGGAGAAGGAGAGAGAGGACAGAGAAAAACAATGGAGGGAGGAAGAGAAAATGGAAAGACGACATTTATGGGAGGCTTTCCAGTCAAAATTCGAAGACTATCAAAAAGAAAATGAGACTAAGACAAGTCATATATATGAGAAGTTAAGCGAACATGAGACAGAAATAGAGAGACTGAAAACTAAAACGGAAACAAAAACGGCTAAATTAAACGAGAAAGTACAGGATATCCAAGAGGACATTAAATCGGTAAAGCAACAAGTCGCAAAGGTAAAGCAAACCGCTGGAGCGGGAATAGTAACACAAGTTTGCTTACCAAGGGTAATAGACAGGAACGGGGAGGCTACGTACCGTAGGATTGAGTTCTGGGGGAATGACAAGGAAGATCCAATGACATTCCTAGGGGAAATAGAAGATCTATTTTCTGAAATAGACAATACTATGGACGAGACTGCAAAATTAAGAATTGTAGAGCGATATTTGAAAGGGGCAGCGGATGCATGGTGGAAAGCCATAAAAAACAATACAGAAACTTATTCTGAATTCAGGCAGGAATTCACGGAGCATTTCTGGAGTTATCGCCAGCAGGATAGGGTACGCAGACAGATAAATCAAGGGCGCTACCATATAATGGACCATACTCTATGGCAGAGTATTTTATTATGATGGTAAACAGGGCGAAAAACTTAGACCCGATAATCCCAGAGAACCATCTCATCTTCATGTTAATGAAACACTTTGGGAGTAATGTTCAGCTAGCTAGTGTGGGGAACCCCACAAGTAACATCAAACAAGCGATAGTTTTCCTACAACAGCTAGACAGCGTTACTGATAACGGCAATGGTAATGGGATCGCTCAAAGAAGTCAACAGAGGCAGGTTGCTCCAAACCAACAACCTAACCCTAACCCAAGGTCCCATGGTGATACCGCAAAATACCAAGAGTCCAAGTATCCTAAAAACCCTCATCCTAAATCGCCTATCCCCGGACCAAGCGACCACAGGCCAAAAAACTAAATATAAGGATCTCTGGCAACAATCAGGGAGATAAGTTAACCAGGTTAGAGATCCGAAGCAATAAGAAACCAAGAATAATTCAGAGCGAGAGACCGAAGGAAAAGCCGGTTTACCATCATAATAAGATCAGGCTAGGCGGTTTTTCCATGTCTATTAGGGACGATTTGTTAGAGGAAAGAATTGACTCGGTTGTAAAACTGGAAAATGTAGACCAGTGTCCAGTGATAGAGTGCGAAATTAAAGACCATAAGTTTATTGCACAAGTTGATACAGGTGCCCAAATGTCTGTGATTAAAACAGAAAAATACATAGCCCTAAAGCAAAACGGGAATTTATTCTATGAGCTACCTATAGCTAACGTAGCGATAGTCACAGCATTAGGGTCAACCTGCAAACGAGTCAAATTACAAACGATGCTACCTCTAACATTAAACGGACACACAAAGGAATTTGTTTTCTTGATAGTGGACAATCTACGGGTTGACCTCATCTTGGGAGCAAATACTTTGTGTGCGTTAAAAGCCCGGATAAACATGGAGAGATCGTTCATGACGTATGAAATTGATGGATATCTGCTGCACCAGGAGTTTCTTGTATCGAATAATAATAAAAATAATATAAAACAAGAGATAGGATGTAATAAAATTAATAAAATAATAAACAAAGATATAACTAAAAATGTAAAATGTTCCACCGATACAAGCGGGGAACAAAAAATAAAATCAAAACAATTGTCAACGAATAAGGTTAAGAACGAGGTTACCAAAAATTTAAATAACAAATTGTGCGAAAATTCGAGGAAGAGTGAATTATTAAACTGTGAAAGAACGGAATCAAGTAAGCTAACGGGATTAAACAAAGCAAAAAATGGGTTAACCAAGCCTACAACAAACAAATTAAATAATGACGAGGGAGGATTCAACGAATTAAATAAAAATGGCTACAAGCCGAAACAAATAAAATTCCAACAAGTTAGGGAAAGACCTAATTGTCGGGAAACAAATCCGTTAGACTTAACAAGAATTCCAAAGCATTTTAATTCTAACCAATCTTGCTTGAAAACGAAGTCCAAATTGTTTGCTAAAAATAAATTTAAAAGTAAATCTCACCAGTATAAAAATTATCAAAATAAACCAAGTAAAAATAAATCAAAAACAAAAATAAAATACAGGAATTACGCACAATGGCGTAACACAAAACGCCGAAAGAAAATCAGAACGCGTAAAATATGTCTTAAAATAAATACGATTAAGTTGGAAAATACAAATAATCATTGCATAGTAAACAAACAAGAAATGTTGAAGTTACCAGAATTGATAAACAGTTATTCAGACGTGTTTAATGAAGAGTTTTATGAATGAGTAAAAAGTATTTTAAAACTCAATACTATTAAGAAAGGCAGTACAAATAAATAACCGCTGTACTTTTAAATAAACCAGAATTGTCTAGGTTGAAATAATTCATAATAAAGTATTCAGATGTTTGAATGAAAGACCCACCGAGTCGAACAAATGTAAACAAAGGCTCAAGGTTAAGGGCAATCACTTGTGTTTGTAAACAAGGCCACGCTGAAGTATCCGGTGGACGGGCGGGGAACGAGTTTATAAAAACATTCCTTGTAACAAAATAAGCCGGACGTACCAAAATAGTAGAGGGCAAAAAAGCCTAAATGTATTTAAAACAGGACAAAGTCAATAGAATGTCATACGGAAATTCCAAAAATGTTTAAGAGAAATGTTTAAGGGATATGAAATAAACTCAGGAACAATAACTTGATTTGTTACCGTTAATCAAACCAACTGTGTCAATAATTATAAAATATCTTGTAATGTATTCTGTAAAATTGTATATGATGTTAAAAACATTAAGAAGCGTTATGACGAGTAAAGGGATTCTAGAATGTGAATTTTACACGGATCATAATCCAGAAAATACGGAAATGCCAAATTAGAATATTGCTGCAATAATAGAACCAGTACGCGAGCGATAAGCTAAGTTAGGCAGGAATTAAATTGTCAGGATGATTAATAAACTGATTTAAAGTAGAAACAAGAATAAGCAGTAATTGAATAAGGCTAAATCTAGACTTTAAGATTAGCTACTTATTTGTAAAGGGACGAATGTTAAAATCTAAAACAAACTCTTTAATAACTAAATCAACATTACAAAAGTATTATTCAGGAAGTCTTTGTGTGCTGAGCAAACATTGGCGAGCTACATCCACTGCTTAAATCAAACAAGCGGGTTAAATCAAGCAACAATCAGAGAGATAGCAGGCGAATCTTAATGACTTGTACAACAAATACGCGGACAGACTTTTGCAAAATCAAACAAGAAATTTGTGTGCATGAAATAGTGGGTCGTTAGATCAGACTATCACTGTACAATATAAAACAAGAAAACTTGTGTACTAACGATCAAGGTCATAACAATTAGAAACTTTGCATTAAAGTCAGAAGCAATCAAGATTTATCAAGTGGACTTTGATAATCTACACACAAGCCAGTTTTATAAACTGTACAATCCAAAGATAGAGAATTTAAAAAGCAAGGTTCGTTCCGTTTTAATATGATAACTAGAATTGTTGTCGTATTTTATTAGAATGTTTACAAGCCAGCTCATTGACCTTGCCAGGTAGTTTGGAATGTAGAATCCACGCAATAGTTAGCCGCTACGGAAGGTTTATCGGAAAATAAACAAATTAAACTCGATAAACGGTACTTCCACAGCTGACCCAATAATACGTAATACTTGAGATATGAATGGAATATGTTTAAAGAATAGTACTGTAAGATTAGTTAGGTTTTTAATTGCAAGTCATTGTTTTTAAAGCCATAACTAGTATAAAATGAAATTGACGTGGTAAATATATAAAGGAAATGACAGCCATCAGTGTGGTGAATAATGTGTAATTTGACAAAATAAAAATTTATTGTGGACAAAAGTGACTAATAAATTACTAATTGACTTGTGTTTGAAGTGTTTCAGGGTGAAAACTTCTCAAGAGACAAGAGAATAATAATAAGAAAATTTTGTAATAGAATAAGATAGTTTAAGTAATAATAAGATAAGGAATTGGTAAAAAACATTTTAACAATGTAAAACATTTTTAACCTCTCAAACGGGGAAATTGCAACGGGGTGAGAGACCGTCGCAAGTGGGAAATAAGTAATTTCCTGTTTTTTAGGAATAAAGCTGTTTTTAAAATAATCAAGTAGGGAATTATACAATTATTAAAGAGGGAAAAATTAAATAAAACAGTAAATAGAATAGTTAAGCCACATTAAAGAATGTTATAAAATGAATTTGTAATAACTAACTAAATTTGAACATCGAGAGTGAAGCGAAAAAATTCTAAGTGCCTAAAAAAGCTATTTTTCGAACCAAACCACGTAGAACTTTCATCGACATTTTAAAAGAACCACAATAACCTAGAATGAACATTAGAGAAAACAGAATTCAAAAAACTTAAGAAACAAAAAAGTTACAGCCGTTTAAATAAAATAGACATTTTTCAGTGTTCTAAAATTAATTATCAAACTATGCAAGCTAAAACAGTTTCGTTGCCCGACTTGCCTGTACAAGGAATAAATCGAGCGATAGCAAACTTTGCAGGCGGGGTGCGGTAGGTAAAATTCACCGCTATATATACTTGGTCTCTAAGCCTTTAGAGACAGTCTGTAAAAATTTTCTAACACGAGGTGCCGCGGGACGCTATGCTGGACCGCGAGTAGAGACCGTCAGCAGGCCAGATGGACAATAACCTCAGCGCTTTCGACATCCAGGACCACCAAGGATGAAGGCTCCAGACTCAGCCTCCAGGACGCTCGAATAGAGGGAAACCACCACCGACGAACCAGGGATGGCGACTTCCGGTGTCCAAGGACCAGGGAATCCAGACGAGGGACCCCAAGGACCGGCAAGAACATCTTTGGCAAGTCATTTTCTTTATTCGAAATCAGTCACGTCAAATTTAGTTAGTTAATTTTATTAAATTCAAACAAATTTGCAAGCTTAAAACAATGACTTCACTCTTTATAAAATTTTAATAAATTGTATGCTAAGTAAATGAATTTATGTGCTCAGAATATTTAAAATAATGAATATTAAAATTACAAAAGATTTTTGGCCATAAGCCGTTTATTTAAAGAAAATGAGAAATTTTCGAATATTATAAATTTAAAAATTAAAGGTCATAAGTTATGAATTTACCAATTCCATATAGGAGATAAAATATTATTATGTGTAATTTTGAAAATGATTTTATGTTAATGTAAATGTAATAAATCTATATGCAAAGTATAATTTTTAAAAGCATAAGAAACAAGAAGTAACTCAGTGAATTGTTTTGCTAATATAATTGTGTAATACTTTGAAGGATAAATTTTCTTTTTATTTCAATAAATAGAGTTAAATATGTCATAAAAATCAAGATTATTTGCATTCCATCCTGTGTCAAATAACCAATAAAAACTGTTTAGCTTTTTCCAACTAATATAAAAATGATTATCAAATCAGTAAACAAATTTAATTAAATTTCATTAAATGGCAATAGATAAAGCCTAATGTTTTAAAGAGTTTCGCTCTACTAATTTCATGAGCTAGTCTAAAGATTAGTTGGTTTTTTGTAATAAAAGTCCAGAGATTTATCTACTGGCAGATTGTGTTTAAGAGGACACAGGAGCCTTTTAAAATAGGTATTTTTAAACACAATCATATTTTGCACGTTCCCTTGCTGTTTCTGCAGATCATCATCAGGTGGTAAGACTCTGTGTTTTTTATGTGTATTATTCTAAATGTGTTTCTTTCCAGCTGACTATTAATTTGACATGTGTGACTATACTTAGACCATACACAATTGACAAACTTATTTAGGAGTGTTTATATGTACTTTAAATAGTAGTCAGCGGGAATAGGCTTGTTGTGGGTTTGGCCCTACGAGCAGGAAACATACACTTAACTCTGGGAGTTTAACACGGTTTTACCAGCAGGGTGATAGGCAGAGTTTTGGTTGTTTATAAATATGTTTTCTTGTAAACAAGTAAATTTTAGTATTCTGCAAGAAAGGATTTAAACAAAACAACACAACAAAACGACCGCGTGGAGATGCGGTGGTAGGGACGTAGAGGTTAGGTGAGCTGGGGGGGACGTTGCAACACACACACTGCCGCGGCCAAACCTTTATGTTACACATCTAGGGAGCAAAAACCTTGTCCCCGAAGTTCACGTTCCACGACCTACCTATTTGTGCCTGGTGATGATGGACACTGTAGGGCCGAAACGCTCCAGTATAGCCGCGGTCAAAATATGATCTCACCCGACTTACCAAATCCTGGTACCTGTGGTGTGTCGAGCGTGATCTGCCAGTGAATAAATCCCTGGACTTTGTTTTTCAAAAACAACCATTTGTTTAAACATATTTTATACTTTTGATTCACTAAAATTTTATCTATAACTTTTAGTATACACAGTTGATCTCTATTTTGGAATAGACAGGTGGACGTGAGACCTTGATCTTGAAAACGTCAACATATAACGTGTCCAACAAAAACTGTCAATAAAAAGATATATACTTAAACATTCTTGTTAAGGAGACTTAAATACCTGTTAAAAGATTTAGGCACACACACACACACACACACACACACACACACACACACACTGTGACGGGCAGAACCCTGTCACAATTGCCACCAAGAGGGAAAATAGTTAAAAGTAAAGCCAGGTTAAATTTTTTTGTTATGACATTAAGCCAAGCCATTGAGAAGGGGGTTAAAAATTTAAAGTAACTTTTAGTGGGTCATTTTCAAGGGGAAAATTGTCAAATTCGGCCTAAAATTACCAACGACATTTCCATAGATGCAGAACAATAAGAAAAATTCGTGTGCAATTTTAACTTTGATTTATATCTTTGAACGTATTTGAAACATTGCTTCACATTTATTATACTTCTAAATATTATTTGATTGTTCCTTTTCAGTTCTTGTATGTAAAAAATTACACACACACACATTGCCGCGGCCAAACCTTTATGTTACACATCTAGGGAGCAAAAACCTTGTCCCTGAAGTTCACGTTCCACGACCTACCTATTTGTGTCTAGTGATGATGGACACTGTAGAGCCGAAACGCTCCAGTATAGCCGCGGTCAAAATATGATCGCACCCGACTTACCAAATCCTGGTACCTGTGGTGTGTCGAGCGTGATCTGCCAGTGAATAAATCCCTGGACTTTGTTTTTCAAAAACCAACCATTTGTTTAAACATATTTTATACTTTTGATTCACTAAAATTTTATCTATAGCTTTTAGTATACACAGTTGATCTCTATTTTGGAATAGACAGGTGGACGTGAGACCTTGATCTTGAATACGTCAACATATAACGTGTCCAACAAAAACTGTCAATAAAAAGATATATACTTAAACATTCTTGGTAAGGAGACTTAAATACCTGGTAAAGGATTTAGGTACTCGCACACACACACACACACACACTCACACACACTCACACACACACACACACACATACACACACACACACACACACACACACACACACACACACACACACACACACACACACACACACACGCACGCACGCATACACTCACACACGCAAACTATTGTTTTAAATGTTTTAGGGCAATCAGGGGTTAAGATAAACACTAGTTACTAGTTACCAACTACTGTTTCTATCCTTAAAATGAGATTGTGCATGTGAAGGCTATCTACTACAGACAGATTAATGTGCTGTATACATTGTACATTATTACTGTGACGTATTTACCACATGGTAACAGAAGAGAGCCTTGAAAGTGCAACCATTGATAGATTAGTTTATGTAACCTGCGTTGGCAACACCTTGCAAGTTATGAATAAATGAATAAGTGACTACATTGTGGTTTTGCAGAATGTATCTACTTGTTTTCATTCAAAGAGGGGAATGTAAAGATACTACGAAAATAGTACTTTTATAAATAAGGCGATTAGAATCAGCCCTCACGTTTTATGAAAGTGAATTAAGACCAGCAATAGTTGTGTCAACATGTAAATTAATTACTACATGCAGAGTTGAGTAGTTAGAGTTATACTACTTCTTCATAAATAACCGCACTGAAAACTATTGGACCATTTGCATTAATCTAAGTTATTTTGCCAATCTTTAGCATTTATTATCTTACATTAGATCACATAGAACCGCCCTGACCCTAAACGTTTCAATTTCTGTAATACACAATTAAAATAACTACCGCAATTCAAAGTATTAATTTTGATGAATCGCCGGTAAGAGGGTAATTACGATGTAAGTAGGTTAATTTCCAAAACTGTCCCCTAAAGAAAAATAATTGTAACCTCCTTGAAACATAATTTTGAATACCTTCCCGAGAATGGTGTACATAAATATACGGAATAAAATATTATAATTTGATTAAGTATCAAAATAAAATTCATAATAAAATAAACTCTTAACCATAAAATACAATATCAAGAGCACAGTAATGCATTATATTACAATAAACAAATTTTAAAAAAACCAATACCACAAAAATAATAAAAAATAACTAATATTACAAGTTACCTAAGATTAAACTCTTATGTACGTTTTGTTAACTTTGTCATCATCAGAGGGTCTTTTTACAGAATTACAATCTAGAATACCCTAATTTACAAACTTAATTAGACACTAAATTTACACGCCCTTCAGTTTATGTGAGTGTTATTTTGCCGTTACAGGTGTTTGACAAAGATTAGGACTATTCCGATTTTTCCCTTTTCACAATTCTCATTCATTTTCTACGTTCTGAATATGTCATATCTTAGAGTTTAATATGTCTCAAACGAGAAGAAAATGATTTTAAATGTCAGAAAACATAATTATTGTTGCAAACCTAAGTTGATATCGTTTTGGAAACATAACCTCTTTGTTGAAACACATTATCGTATCACATAATTATTCAGTAATAGCAACACCACGCTATACTAAATTACTAAGTACAGTAGTTATATTTAAATATAGCTAATAATTACTCTTTCATTAAAGATTTTGTTACAAAAAAGGAAGTATTGTTTAAAATAAATAATAAATTAAGTAAAATTCAATGAAAAAGTGGCCTCAATTATAGTCTGTGTATGTTGAGAATGTACGCGAGTATAGTTTCCAATAGCTACTTTTGTCCTTTAAATTTTTTATATATTGTCTTCTAATCATAAACGATAATGTTAGCTTATGCGTTTAAAATGAGTTTTTGTTCCTACAACATATTTGAAGTAACATATGTGAAAACAAAGTGTTACATTTAAACTTATCGTGTTATATCAAGTTTAACCCTTTATTGAGTTTAATGTTACCATTAGTAAATAAGTTTGTTATAGTTTTAAATAGTGTCAAGAACAATTATGCTATTAATTTGTGGGTGTAGATTTTTAAGTGAAGTTTTGATCAAAGTTTCAATTTATAACTTCCAATTGTTATCTCCAACACTTAGAATAATAATAATATTGAACTGTAATTATAATTACATCGTAATTTTTGTTTTCATTGTAACTTGTAATAACATATCAGAAAATAGAATAAAATATAGTTTTATAATCTTCGTCATGTATTGCCATCTTATTGTTTCGCGGTTTAGTCAATGTTTATGGCAATTCTGAATCTTAGGTCTTATGAAAGGTTTCGGAATAAAAATATGTTATAATACTTTTAGTCTTGTATAATGACATTCGACAAAAATATCCATAATTTTATTTTCAATAAACAAAAATACGGCCAGACAGATATATTTTTAATGTTTTATTGACAACCTGTTCCCAATCCGAAGTATCAGCTGAACTAAATGATGGATAAGTTAAATGTTTTACTGATTTTGAAAACCTCTTTCTTTATAATTACCCGTATCAAGTACACTGCATTTTCACTCAATAATTAGTTCACATTTAATTTGTATTAGAACATTTCTTTAAAATTCAATATTTAGCCTACCTTTTAGTAAGAGAAAAGATTTAATGTTAAAAAAACCTTTTAATTAGCTTTACTTAAACATTAATTTTTGAACATATTTTATAATTTTCACAACACTAGCAATTTTTAATGACAAGTAGACAAACCATGTAGTGTGAAATATAATGTCAATAATGTGACCCATCTTTTGGTGCAACAGTTACAAAAGGGTGAACACTTTGGTTGAGCTTACATTTTGTAAACTAGAGTTTATTACGATTTAGCAGGGATTACAATGTTGAAATAAGTAATTGTAGTTCTTCAAATGTCTTTCTCCCTTACATTAAATAAACAAAATATTTGAAAATGGTACAACCGATTGTTAAACGTAACCAGCTCAAATAGGTGATACCAAACAATCAGAACACACTATTTGTTTATTTTACCATTTTGTAACGAAATATATAAATTAAATAATGATTTTCAAGATTGTAGTTATAAACAAAAACACTCTCTCTAGAGAATATTTAATTATTTTTCTTTTGTGTAAAATATTTCATACTATACAAATTGTCCTTATTTATTAGAACCCTGGCAAAGTATTGTATTATAAAGGTGACTTAGTCTAGCGAGGGTGGAAGTTTCGAGCCGGGTCTTAAGGCATAAAGTTCCGAAAACATCTTGATAAATGTCGATAATGTGGAAACGTTATCGGGCCTAAGATTTGCAAGAGGGAGGGGTGAAATGGTGCGTGACGTCATCACATGTGAATATTGTCATCAGCTGAGGAAGATAACGCCAGGCCATAAATAATTCAATACACGCAGCTCGCGTGTACATGCTGTCAAAAGTGATTTCCATTTCTGTTCAAAACAGTTTCGTTTATAGAGGTGGTGGGAGCCTAACTGAAGTACAGGTGGTTTTTAAATTACAAATTTAAAAAATTCAGTTCTTCTGTCATTGAGAAAAGGAACAGTCTGCTAAGTAAATAAAACATTGACTTTTAACCTGTTGAGAATCACGATTACAATTAAAGATAAAGTAGTGAAACTGAATGTCATAAATACCATTAACTATTTGATTATCAAACAAATAAAAATATAATACTAAATTAGATTATGAAAAATACTACTACTTCACTAGCATTTCATTTAAAAAAAAGAATATATAAAAACTAAGAAAATTTAAAAATTGATAAATGTTTTTCTATTGAAAAAACTCAGAACAGAAACTTTTTTTTCTGATTCTGTCTTTTTAATTTCCTTCTATTAGCTCACAGTCTACTTATATAAATATATATATATATATATATATATATATATATATATATATATTTATATATATATATATATATATTACAACAATTGACGTTATTGTAATTTTCATTCCTGATGATGTTGGTACTGTTTACCAACGAAAAGCTTTGAATATAAATTAATAAATATTCTTGTATTTGAATAACCTATGTTGTTTGAAATATATATATATATATATATATATATATATATATATATATATATATATATATATATATATATATACACACACACACACACACACACATATATATATATATATATATATATATATATATATGTGTGTGTGTGTGTATATATATATATATATATATATATATATATATATACAACTATCTTGTAGCTTAGCTTGTGAGGTTATGTTAAAACAAATAAAAGACACACAAAATTCACACACACACACACATATATATATATATATATATATATATATATATATATATATATATATATTAGATATGGTGATATGTTTTCTTGTAATATAGTTAATAAATTTAAAATATTTCAAAAACAAGAATACTTTTAATGAATATATTTATTCAAAGCTTTTCGCCGATAAAATAGTACCAGCATCTTCAGGAAAATAATTATCTAATAAAATTATCTAATAGATTTTATTAGATAATTAATTTCCTGAAGATGCTGGTACTATTTTATCGGCGAAAAGCTTTGAATAAATATATTCATTAAAAGTATTCTTGTTTTTGAAATATTTTTAATTTATTAATTATATATATATGTATTATTAAAAAAAAATAAAACAATTTACAAATAAAAGAATAATTTATTGAATTTACTATTCAAAGCTTTTCGTTGGCAAACAGTACCAACATCCTCAGGAATACTAGAAATTTAACAGTATTAACAATATTTAACAGTGTTAAATTTCTAGTATTCCTGAGGAAGTTTGTACTGTTGGCCAACGAAAAGCTTTGTATTGTAAATTCAATAAATTATTCTTGTATTTGTAAATTGTTTTAATATATATATATATATATATATATATATATATATATATATATATATCGCAATATGTATTCTTGTGTATTAATAAAGAACAAAGTTAAAATACAAATACAAGAATTATATAAATACATACATATATATATATATATATATATATATATATATATACGATTTTCAATAGTTAATAAAATACGTTTTAATTTATCCAATCAAGTATAAATGCATTATTTTAATCACTAGTGGATTGCAATTGATATTTATTAAGTTTTTTCAAAAATTTGTTCATTAATTACATTTAAAAAAAGTTGATGTCTCTGTCGGATTCCAATTTTTACATATTTGCAATCCAGCACTTTGGTATTGATAAAACCTTTTCATAGCAGACACCTATTACTTAAAGTTGTATATGGAATTATATTAGAAAGGTTGCTTGCAATAATAAATAATTACAAGAGATGGATAGAATGAGAAATTATAGACAATAATAATCTTCATAAATGAAAAACGAAAAATGGAAATAAATAGTAACAAACAAAAATAATAGGGCGAAGCCATTACTGTATATTTTATACCATATTATGTATAGAGGAAAACGGAAAATGGCAAGGAAAATCGCCTTCTATTTTGCCCCTTAATATTGTGATTCTGTCATATGTATAAACATATTTATATTAATGGTAATTATAAAATAAAAAGTAACTAACATTTTAATTTGTTAGCTTAATCGACTTACAGTACTTTTTTTACATTACTTGTTTGTATTTAAAAAAGATTTATCATGTGAAGGAATAGTTGTTTTCGTATTCGTATAGAAGTAATGTATAGACGTGTATTGTATTGTATTTGAATTACAACGTATTATTTTTGTAACAGTCTCAGCAGACCGTACGTGTAAAGGCCACGAGATCAGTCGGACCGCCGCGTAGTGAGATGATTGACAGCTTGTTATTGCCAGGTCAAACAATACCGACTTGGATCCAACGCATATCACAAGTGCTCAAGTATTTTATCGGGTCGTGTAGGTATGTTTTAATCGTTTGTAAAACGTCCAATAGTGTGCCATAGAATCATGTGACGACTCCATCAGATGCACGGCGACGTCGTGATCGCTCTTCCGACATTATCGTGTAACGCTACAACTTCCTTGAATGTGATTCAGAATATTGAAAGAGGAGAAATTTAAGAGAAGGATGTAAGGCGACACCTTGAGTACGATTACAATTAGTTTCGTATACTTTATTTACCGAGAGTTTATAGTTTAGCCCTTACTCCTGTTCCTGTGTCAGCCCCAGGTTAGTTCAGAGGGGCTTTGTACTCTACAACTGGAACAACGCTCTAATAGAAAGTAACCGACTGGTGACGCGTTTCTGTGAGACTGCCGGTCTACAGGTACACCAGTCGCACTCTGAACACGGGCCAAAAGAATAGAGCTAGGAAGGGGGTTAATATTTCTAGGAAGGGATGCGACTACCAAGGCTGGTCAATAATAGTGTCGTAAGCTGTGTTTGATAAGATATGAAAAATTTAATTATACAATATCGAATTCACGGAAATAAGCTATAGATTATGCATTTATTTTATGTAATTAAAGTTTATCAATAAATAAATAACTACAAACGAACCTAAAATACATTTTATTGTCGTACGCGTTTCATTTACTTATGTCATCATCATCAGTGCTACTACTACAAATTTACAAGGAACACCTGTTCAGTCATTGAACCGGGTATGAAAATTAAATATATTGCTTTGTGAATTAGTATGCATTTATTTATAGCCATAACTCACAAACCAGCTCAATTATTATTTATAGTTTATGTTTATAAACATAATTATTTGTAATTTAGAATAGAAAGTGAAAGTGTGTCTTAAGCATTCAATATGAAATAATTCTTTACAACATGTGTAACAGAGCAGATAAAAAGTGATAGAGATAAAAGAAGCGAGACAACTGTCAGAAGTGGGGACTCGCATCTGATTCTTTGCTATTAAAAACGGCTTCAGTATGAGTCGAAATAGAGAAGTAAAAGTGTGTAATTAGATATAGTTTTTAGGTGATAGAAATATCCAGCCTACATAAGTCACGTATACAAGTGAAAAAATAAAAATGTTTTGGTGGAATCTAGTGTGTCCGATTGCCCCGGAATGTCCCCAAAATATTAACGCTGAACTATTGCAGGCAAAAAATATATGCAATACATTTATCGCATTACAAATATTATTTATAAATACAACATTTAAAGTGGTTGCTAGTAATTTGTGTATAATACTATATTATTTCTTGATATGCAAAGCTAGAACTCAAATTTTGTAATTAGTACCTTACTCCAACTGGTTCAAACCGTTGTTAGCATTGACTTTAAGGGAACAAACAGGGCGTTTTTTATTTCAAAATAAACTTTTTCACATATAGGTACCTATGTTTTAACTATCCAAATTTGTATTAACACTCAAAGTAAGGAGAATTGTTCGTTAGTTTTTTCTGAAATTTTCATATTTGGTTCTGACAAAATAAGAGAACCAATAATGTTGGCACAGACAAGAATGCTATACTTTTCAAAATAATCAGTTCAGTATTAGAAAATAAATATGAGAGAACAAATTCATAATTTATATTAAGAAGCACCTAAACTGTTATCGGTATTTCAGCTTTTTTTTAATATCCAGTCTTTTAGTTCACAATAAATACCTATTTGTTCAGTTTTATTTTGTATTTTTTTTGAAGCTAAAATAGAAAATATTTAGCTAGATAAAGCTGAAGAGGCTTTGAGGACTCGCCACCGATTCCGCCTAATCAGAGTTTGATGGTTTCTATGACAACCGATATTGACTGGGCTACCACGAACATGATACCGAACTTGTTACCGTTTCCTCGATAACTTTCTTCCTCAAGGTTTTCTAACGAATAGATGTGAACGTGGCTTCCTACAAAGTGGTAACTTTGCTTCTCCTCACTCTGCTGGCTTCCAAATACCATTTAATTTTAATTAGATTCTGTTTTGAATAAATTATTATTGGTATAGGTTTTCCATTGCGAATTAAATTTGATTACTTTAATCGATAGATTTCGACCGCTTTGATTTTACACGTAAAACAAATTTTGTAAAAAAATCGCGTAATTAACATTTTCTATATACCGTTTCATCCAAAACTACATCTACAAAGTTTGATTGCCACAGCAATAATACAGATAACAAAAGTTTTGGCAAATAGGCATAAATAGTTTGAATACTAAGTTAACAGAAATAGTAAAATTTCGCCAGCTTCATCTAGAAAGCGTTATGGAAAATAAAACATTTTATGTATGCGAAGAGTTTAATCGTATTGTATGCACATTCATTGATATTTATTTAATCTGTCACGCGTGGTCGCCACTGCATTAAATAACAACCTAAAAACTCTATTTTTATCATATTTACTTGAATAAAGGTTGTGTATTACACGTCGAAGGTTGTGTTAGGAAATGTTTCGCAAATTGCTACATTGTAGTCGATATATTCCAAGAGAGAAGAAACCATCTAAAGATGATTGAAGAGGAATGACAGCTGGTTTTAGTTTTCTTTTCAAATAAGGAAACAGCGTTTTCTTTCCAAAGCAGTTTTTTTTTATCACAGCTGCCTTGTGTTACGTTTAAACTAAAGGGGGCACTTCGATTTTTTGTAGGCCTATACATTGAACTTTAAATAAGAATAAAAGACGTGTTATGGATGTATTTTTATTGATAGAGCTGACAATTTAATTAACAACCGTTAACAAAGATCTTGAAATAAGTTTTAACATTTGACAAATGAAGCTCATTCGAAGAAGCATGGAATTACAACAGATATTTTGTGTGATAATTATTGTAATAAATGTTAAATAAAGCACAAATAATATTACAGGGCTGATGAAAACACGTAGCGAATTATAATAAATAAGGAAAGGTCTCGTATCTACAACTAATAGGTGACGAAAGATTGTCCTTCGACGTCTAAACATTCATTCATATTTCTTGTAAATTAAATGGGCGGTTAAACCATTATTAAATTAAAGTTACTTGTTGTAATCATCTTGAATTCACTGATTGTAAGCATTATTGAATGTTAATTAAATCACTATAGCATCTAGTGATTCAATTAATTTCTATGGAACCGTACTCTCAATGAAAACATTCCTTTGGATAAATTTTACCTGGTTCCCACTATTTTTAGTTTTATAGTGTTAATCTATCCTTTTTAATTAAAATAATATATTATGTAATAATATAGTTAACCGTTTCGCCTTATATGAGCATTCAACATAGAAGAGGGTGTTAATTTTGTATTGAGAACAATCTTACATTATTCAAACGTAATGAGGTTTTTGATAGTTTTAGAAAACATACGATAGTCTTAGGACGTAATACCAATACCATCAGTCAACAAAAATTAATACCACAAGAGAATAGCACAGTTCAATACCACCACCCATTCAGTCTTTAAAAAATAATTTCTTCTAAGATGGAGAATTGAAAACACAAAAGAAATCTATTTGCATTATGGGTTAGGGTAAATAAATTGAGTCCACGTCGTAAAAAAGGGGATATTGTTTTATTTGTACCGCTGAGAAGCAACAGGGAAAACGTAAGATACGTTTATTTACGATCCTGAGCACTATCGTAATGAAATACTACCTTATTAGGCGAGTACAAAAGACGTAAATTGAATATGGCCTTCTTCTCTGAAAACGAAAAAGGCTTTCAGGCTTACACGACAAGATGATAATATTTGTTTGAAAAATAACTGGGAAAACATCTTCGTTAATTTTAATCTCGATTAATGACATATTAGTCGAAGTATCGTAACATCTTCCAAAAAACCTTAGTCATTTCGCCCCAGCCAATTGTTCTATTCAATCTATTACTAATCCAACACCTTATCTTGAGTTTCTTCGAGGTATATAAAACATAGTAAATAGCTCTCCAATAGTTTATTATTACTTTTAAAATAACTATTGGAGATGAAATTAAACGCTTCCGGCTAATAATGTCTGGCGATTTAACCGGCTTGGATTAATTGTAAATAAACTATACGTGGACCAAACATTTCCGAATAAAAGGCACTCATTGATTGGTTTGTTCTATTCATGGTAATGGGATTAAATGAGTGGAGTCAGAGTGTAAGACAGAAGAAGCGATTGTTTCAAATAATCGTAAATTACAAACTTAATTGAAGCATTCTATTTCCGATGTCTAACATTAAGATGCATTTCTTTCCCAATAATTAAGTTTATATAGCATAATAAATAACACAAAACAATCTCTTTAATAAAGTTTGATTTATTCTTTAAATCTTTCAATGATTGTTTAAATTATCTAAGTAATGGTACAAATATTATTGGTGTTCATGTAATTGAGTTTCATCTTGAATCCATTGTATATGTTTTTAGCTTCGCTCTGAGAGTTAAGCATGTAAGTGTAGCAAGTTTTGTTTAGATCGTAGCCAGAAACTTAAGATACTTAAAACCATTTCAAAGCCAGAAGAGAAACATTTAAATTTCGCTCTTAACAAATGCATTAAACAATAAATAAATTGAGTAACACATGTAGGCCTACATGTAATATCGAAAAATTCGATAACTCTTACATTTTTTAGTTGAGTTAATAAATAACAACCCATTATTGTTATTTTATTAAGTTTATGCCAAACGTTTCAAAAGCATTGTAATACGTGCCCAAAGTACAATAAACAATGTTAGCACTTACTGTAAACGTTCTGTGACAGAACGTTCGGAACATAAAGTTCATAAACGAGATCGTCAACATATTAAGTTTATATGTAAACATGATTACTTATGCATTTGCTTTCAGTATTACTGACAATGTCAATGTACTAACAAGTAGTATCATAGTACTAACTAGTACAATGTTCACTACTGTACTAATATGGACGGTACTCCAACCCGCTACTCACACATATTACTGTTTTAAAATCTAATATACTAATTGCGATGTTACAAAAGGAGATGGAACGGAACTACAGTTGGCCGTACAATCGAATATATTGCCCATGATTAATTTATCCTAAGTTTGAAAACTGGTACTACTCACCTTACAATAGCCAGTGTGTGTTTTTTGTAAAGTGAAAAAGAAGAAAAAAGGTGAAAAGAAGTACGGTGACAACTAGTAACTATCTTAGGACCTAACATCCTTCTCTAAGAACACAAAGTTAATGCTAAATGAGAAGAATTTCCAGTGCAATATACTAAAAACATTGCCGTTACGAATAAAACCTCAAACTTGAGATTCCGCCCGGGTGACTAGCGTCAGACCTGAGACGGGAGGCTTGGTGCCACGACCAGTAGGACCAGCCTGCAAGAGTATTTCGTCCTCATTTTAATACCTGGACGGGTGACTCCTTGGACTCCAAGCAGACAATACGGTTTTGAAAGCTTTTTCAGAGCTAATCTTGGCTGATAGAATCATTCCAACGGTCAGGATATCCGTACCTTCTGATTAATTCGGTCCAGGTAGTGCAATCGGGTATTTATTAACTCTCGTTTTTGCGAGTTATTGACTGGACACTCAGACTCGGGATTTGTTCCTAAACGGGTATATACTCATCACGTTATACCTAGCGACCATAAGCCGTCTCAGAAATAGCAGAGTTGAGTAAAGTAAAAGTAAGAAGTTTGATGAAATGGAAAAATAAGAAGAATGTTGGCGATAAGTATTTGACGTCTCAACCTCCTAGCCGAAAGACTCCACTTTTAAAGATCATATAAGGGGGTCTACAGTTCAGTTAATAAAACCTCTGCCCACATGAATCCAACCTGAAACTCTTAATTCACGTCTGGGTGTCTAGCGTCAAAACCGAGACGAGGGGCTTAGTTTCACGACCCGTGGTACCAGTATGTACGACCCGTGGCAGTATGGTCGCCGGTCCACCACTGGGTCGAGACAACTCCACCAGTAACAGGTGTTCCACCGCTCTTTCAGAACTACTATGGACCAGTAGAACCTTCAAAACGTCCAGGTTTCAGTACTTCAGTACTCCGTCTGATTAATTCGGTCCATGTAGTTCAATCGGACCTTTATCCACTTTCGGGTGGCCTTATCTATGGGCCGAACCCTCAGACTAGGGACTTGGTCCTAGGAGGGCATCACCTACTCCGTTAGACCTTGAAACCATAAGCCCTTACAGTAAAAGGTCTATATATTCGCTTTAAGTACGACCGAGTTCAGATTATGGGGAGCATAACTCAGTCATACGCATATTTCACCATCTCTATTAGAGGTCTTCTGCCAGCGGTATGTTTTCTTGAAGGAGAAGTAGTTCTATAAATTCTTTCTAGTCATATTAGGCGTCCTCAGATATATAATAAATTATATAATTAATGTTTACAAATTAGCTAATTATTTCGTTATAGTTGCAGAAGGAATAACTTCAGTGAAGATGCAGAATAACTTAATCACACGCTTCAACCTGATTTTTCTGTTACAGCATATTAATGTTTTTCATATTATCATACAGTTAAACCATTCAGCTTTAACCCATAATTTAAGATGTCTTATTTCCTACGTATCTAAACAATACAGCCATTTCTTGTCTACAGCTATTTGCATCTGTAACATTTCCAGCTGGAAAATGTGGGTCAAGTTCAGTTTCTGCTTTTACAAATTGTCTTACTAAACCCACAATGTTTGTTACTTAAACAGTCGTTCTGGGAGTAGAGTGATTTCCAGTTTTCGTTTACTTCTAACAGAAACCCTCATCGTGCTTCTGAAATCTACTTTATCCAACCACTCCCCTCTTATTATTTTCAGTGTTTAAATTCTGTTTACTCATTTACGAAATGCCTCGAATTTTTTTTTTGTAAAAAATATATATTTTTGTTAATATCTATAGAGAATAGTAATTTTCAGATTTTTCAGATGTTTTGACATTAGTTAGTGACATGTTAAATATTTGGCACTATTTAGTGTACTACCTACAAAATTGGTTTTGGTTTTCGATAACCTAAAGTCGGCCGAAAATTAAAAGAAAACTTTGGGTAGGGAAAAGTTGGGGCAGAGAAAGAAACGCTGTGCGGGTTGGTTTGGGCAAATAAAGCGGTAGGGATTTATACTATTAATACTGGTGAACAATCATCCCTCTATTTTCAAGGTATAAGGGGGGAATTCTGTTAACCAAGCGTGGCATTTTCGGTCGCTAGGCTTCAGCGAGGACGGCAGCTGGGTTGTAATGATAGTGAGATGGCTTATTCTTTGAATTAATGTAATTTAAAAAATTAGATAGTAAATAGAAAGATGTTTTGTAAAATTTAATATGTTGTTTGTGTTTAGGTTTCAAAAAAATAATTATGTTAAAAATGTAAAGCCGAGTGTTGTTTAAGTGTTTGCTAGGACATGTTCTATATTAAATTTTTTTAAGTAATTTGATAAATTCAATGTAGAAAAAGGTACCAGTACTCATCTAACCACAAATTTTCCAGTGAAATAATTTGAAAAAACATGTCACTTATAATTTATCAATGTAGGCCTTATTTGTTACTGTTCAAGCTTTATAAAACACAATCTATTTAATATTTTGATTTAAATTAAATCTCTTTTTTAAATTTTAAACGGGAACTTCATGTAACCTTTTGTCTACAGAACGATTTGGATAGACAGCTAGACTGCTTAATTCAGACAGGTGAGTTAAACAATTGATCCGGTGTTTTCAAGGTGTAACTTCACCTTCAACTTTAACCTATATTCAATGGCCTTAGGTAGCTCTCTCATTAAATTTAGAATACTTGACAAAGCCCCTTTTATATCGATATTGTCATCCTTTTTCTGCTGTATTTAATTATAGTATTTACTTCTTACACCCTTCCTCTTCTTTCAAAATTTCCTTCTGACCTATATTATTCTTTTAATCTTTAAAGTGACTTTCACCAAATTTTATTACATATCCTCCCATCAAAATAATTTTGTCAGGAACTTTTCCTCACTGAAAGTATTTTGTTCCGAGTCAACTGATCAACTCCTAAGTAAGAGCGGTTGCAGTTTAAAGACTGCCCAAAGAGTATTTGCAAACTCCTGTGGATTATCGCTACTCATAATTCAACATCCTGAACCTAAACGGACTCTTATTTTGTACAAAAAAATAATGGTAAAAAAATCAATTATAATAAATTAAATGAATAAAATAATATTAAAACAAACGGAGGTCTCATCCAGAACGTATACAAGTCAGACACCTGGGATTGGAAATAATTAGACCGTAACAGTAGAGAAAATGCCATTTGACACTGTAAAGTTACCTCCCTATGATCAATATACTCGATCATAATATATAGGGTCACAAAAATATGAATTTTGTTAAAAACGTATGCGTAAAATTAAAAAAAAAGTTTAGATTATATTTTTAGTTAAATATATATATATATAAACTTTGCAACAATTTTTTCCTGAATTCATTTATCACTTTTACTTTAACGTACTTAAACAAGAATCTTACTTGGTATACACATGAGAATGGACTTTCGAGAACTTTAATTTCGTGTCCTCATATTCGACCATCTTCTGAGACTCGAAGATATTTATATTAAATATGGTGATATGTTTTCTTGTAATATAGTTAATAAACTAAAAATATTTCAAAAACAAGAATACTTTTAATGAATATATTTATTCAATGCTTTTCGCTGATAAAATAGTACCAGCATCTTCAGGAAAATAATTATCTAATAAAATATGTTTACAAAATTCTACAAAGAATTCTTTTTGCAAAGAATTTTGTAAAAATATTTTATTTAATAATTATTTTCCTGAAGATGCTGGTACTATTTTATCGACGAAAAGCTTTGAATAA
Organism: Prosapia bicincta; assembly: GCA_036971475.1. Classification (NCBI taxonomy): domain Eukaryota; kingdom Metazoa; phylum Arthropoda; class Insecta; order Hemiptera; family Cercopidae; genus Prosapia; species Prosapia bicincta. Next base: position 109,868,435 of record JBAIZL010000001.1, on the reverse strand, counting down.
ATATATTCATTAAAAGTATTCTTGTTTTGGAATTTTTTTAATTTATTATATATATATATATATATAAAACGGTATAGAAACTATGACTGGTAATAAATTAATTACACATTAGTTTGAAATATCTAACTCCTTTCAGTAAACAAATAAGACTGAAATCATGCATTTATTATATAGCATTCAGTTAGACCATATTCATGAATCATATGGTAGACATACAGATTTTTTTTCTTTAAAGTTGGCATACTTGTTTATTCAACACTTTAGGATAATTTCAAAGATGTATTATTTTTAGAACTGAGACTTAAAAACGCCATGCATCGACGTTTTCAGTTTAATCTTAAATGTCTCCAATGTTAATTTTAAAATTTGACGAAAATACAAATTAAATACTAACCAGAATTATGATTTCCAGTTTGAACGTTATGCAAGCCTATCGAGCATGAGGTGCAACTTTAAACCGACAGCGATTTGGTTAAGAAAACTGAGAAATTGTTCAAAAATGTAATGAAATGTATCTAGAAACACTCCTTGGTACAGAATTTCAATTACACCTGGTTGTGTAAAGAAATACAAACTTCAAAAACGAAGAAATTATGTCAATTCATAAAAATATTGAAAGATTTAAAAAATAGGCTATGAAAATCAAAATTCAAAATTAGTACCGAAAATGAAACTAATAAATAATATTCGAGTTGGCTTGCGAGTTAAGGTTATAAACAAAATAAATATACACAACTAACAATTACAAAACTTGTAGGAGCATCAACGATGATGATGATGCCGTAAGTCCTCGAAACGCGTAGGAAATTAAAATTTTATAATTGCGAGTTTTGTGTATTGATTTTGTTTATTATTATAAAATAAAACTTATAATTACATTATATATATATATATATATATATATATATATACATACATACATACATATATATATATATATATATATATATATATATATATATATATATATATATATATATATAATGTGTGTATGTTGGTCTACAAGTAAAAAACATTTATTCAGGTTTATGCCCCAATATTTAAATTTTGCAGTTGTAATTAAATGATTCTCTTAAAAATAATTGACATAATAGAATTAATTATTTATCCCACACTAAAAAACATCAACATCCTTTCGTCTGAAATATCCGGTAATTTAAACATAAAGCATCTCAGCAGGTGCTAGAATCTTTGATTTGCTCATGAAGCTAGTCTTTTGATTTCTTCCTTTCAACCTTCTTGGAATTTATTTACTGTACTAAGGGGCCGAGAATCACACCATAACCATGTTTGTAGGGCTTATATTCATCATGCTCATCATGGCGCAACCCAGATCTTGGTGCAAACATCCAAGCCACAAATGTTTTAACAGAACTAGTCAAAGAATTGGCGTACTTCAAAAAGGAGAATGTCAACCTTCAGAAAGACGAATAACCTCTTTAACTCGGAGGATTGACCACCTTCAGTAAAAGGATTGACCACCTTAACAAGTACTGGAAAGTTAGCTCTGTCACACATGCATTTAACTGGCACGAAAAAAATCTGAAAATATATACTAAATGCTCTGAAATTTATCATTAGAATTTCATTGGACAACACTAAAAGCCACTCGAAAATGTACACATTTTGAACTAGTTATGCGACAGATACTTGTCAGTTTTTCTAAAAGACAGCATTTGTGGGCAGTCATCAAGAGCTAAAATCGAAACTTTTAATATAAAAGTGTTTGTATGATTGATTTTAGAAATCTAATACATTTTATTTGAAAATCGTCATTTAAAATTTTTATTTGTTCTCCTAATTTGTTTTTTTCAATTTGGGTGCTTGGTTTTAAGTAACTATAGGGTTAACAAATTTAATTTAACATTAAGTTGATTTCAGCTTTTTTTTATTAACTTGGGAGCGGGTTTTAAACTGCCCGAAGCACTGATACCTTAAGGTATATTGTACTTACCTCCCTGATCTAGTCAAATAGCCCCTTCCCTCTTACCAGATTTAGGAGTTTCCTGACTAGTGTTTTACCTTCAACATCCACCAGAGCTGTACTATCACCAAAGAGGTTGAAGCGCCTCTCAGCAAGTACTTCACATCTGTAAATAATGTGTGTGGAAGTCTCCAGTTCCTGCCCGCATAATCTGCACACTGGTTCATCTTTGTAGATACCCATTTTATGCAGATGTTTCCTTAGTCCACCGTGCCCCGTGAGTAGACCTGTGGCTATCCTCAATTCCTGCCTAGACAGATAGATGATACTCTTTTGCAGCCCCAAGGAAGGTTTCCTAAGGGTTAGCTTACTGTGATTTCAGCTTAGGTTGATTCTTTTACAATAAATCAATAATCCCATTACCCCCTTCCTATGATTTAAATAAATTTGAGTTTCGAGAAATATATAAGGCACATATGTGTGGCTTGAGTTAATGTTATTAATCATACTATACTGAAGCTCTATCGCAATGATCTAGTGAAGGTCAATTTCATAGTGTTGAAGGAAAGATTCATTTCATAGTGTTGAAGGAAACAATGTACCCACAAAAGATAAATTATACGTGGGCCTACAACTGTAGAACTAGGCTGTTACCAGGATTAGTGGCTATTACATAACTAAAATTCGTTCTCCTGTTTTTCAACCGTAATTGTATTTTAGCAAACCTAGAAATAGTTTCAAATTGAAAGATTTCGCCAACATAAGCATCGATGGAACCAGACTGTGAAGTGTGGAAATAGGTTCTGGGTCAGTTTTTTCCTCGCCTGATTTGTTGAGCGAAATTACGTCAACTGTGCCGCTGTGAAGGTCGTTTCACGGTTTGAAAACGGATTTGATTGAAATCTTGATCGCAGCTACGCTTCTGCACACCGAGCAAGCCTAGTGGCTTGATTAATAATGCGGATAGGAAAGAAATGTCACTGGGTTTTGTATAATGTTGACAGCTAAAACAGTAACCTATTAATAATAATTATTTGTATGTCAGTAAATTATTCGTTTATTGATCCTTTGTTGTGTTACTGGATTTATTACTAATATAACTCGTGTATAATTATATTGTCTTTATTATTGTAGAATTTTATTCCTTGAAAAAGTTAAATAACAGAGGTATAAATAACTAAGAAAAACGTTCAAATTGGCGAAAGAGTCAAGTAAAACATGAAAGTTATGCCTTTACAAATAAACATTAAAATAGTAATAATTAAACAAGAGCTTGTATTATACAGTCCTGTATACATTTTATATTTTTACAATTCCTGATACACGAGAAACAGTTATTTTTTATTTTCTAGTTTTGTATATAGTACATAAAAATATTTAAAATATTAGGAACGTCAAATTGCATCAAATTAACTATTTCTTCCGGAAAGTAGGCCTATAATTAGTTATACATTTTATTTGTCTTTATAAACCCTTATATTGGTAAATTCGTTGCTCGCTAACATAAAATAGGCGTAGAGGATTTTAATGTAAAATTATTTTTTTGAAGATCAAAACTTTCCCGTATGAAATGGGTTTCTCCTGTTTTCAATATATTAAATTTTTCCATATTGTTAAATTTCAATAGCCTATACGAATTTTAATTCTAATTAGAGATTTTGTCATTCACAGGTGAGATTGGTTAGATACAATTTTCGTAAAGAGGTAAGATTATACAACATTAATTGAATAGAATAGCATTTGCAACTAACTGCATGCAGATTTGAAAAAGTAGTAACCTTATTATGTTATTACGTTACAACTGTATTGAATGGATATTTTGCTAGTGTTTATATTTTCTTTAAATAATTTTTGATCTTATTCTTTAAAACTTTTTCAAAGTAGAATTTAAAATTAACGTTTCCAATTGATTAAATCTTTCGTTATCATCATCAGAAATTCCGGTCACGCTGAAACTGTAACGTCTCGCATCAGCCAGTGCATTAAATGCTGCAGCATACGTTACCGACGGCAGAGACTCGTCTCCTTCTTCATTATCATCATTATCTTCACTCTACTCATTTGTAGTGGAAGCTGCTGAACCAACATCTTCCTAACTCCTGCACGGTTCGTATCTCATAAGTAGGGGTATTATCGTCAACAGATTCGTAGTAGTATTCGGGAAAGAAATCAAGTATGACTTTTTCAACTCTGTTGTCAGTACATTCTAATCCCAGTTCACACTGAGACCGTTCGATATCCGCTTTTATGGAAATGATTTTAATTACCTCAGGACGGACTTCAATCCATGCCGAAGTAGCATAATTGATAACATCCACATTCTTTACAGGATTACGCTGACTACCTTGTTCCATAGCACATAAGTATCATTGCACTAGTTGCTTACGGCAATGCTGCTTTAGAACTTTTATTTCCCCCCCCCCCCCCTAGTGGCGGAAACAATAAGAGAATTATGCTAAAACGGTTTTACCTGTATATTACAAAATTCAAGGATTTTAAAGTAACCCCTGTACTACACCGAAACTGACATTTCTCTATAATGCATATTAAAAGATAAAGTCCAGTTCTGTCCAGTAATATTAAAAATTATATATTAAAAAAATATACATTTTCAAAATACCGAGTGATACAAACAAAAATAAAATTTAATTCAAACACTTTCATACATTTAGAGTTATTAATTCGTTCTGAACGTAATACCCAAATACGAGAAGCCTTAAACTTTAACTAATTCTCAAAACTACATTGTTACGAGTTTGTCAGAAGGTAAACTCTAGCCAACACTGAACTTTCGTTACTCGCCAACTTGCGTCAAAAGAGAAATTACAATATCACAATAAACGTTCCGATTTCGCAACTCTGCCTCGCAAGGCCAGTTTGTTGCTGCTTTGTGACCCTGGTGTTAGTCATTTCACTAGCATAACTTGACTTACCACCTGCCCGTCAAGCCGAATGTACCTTTCCATCACTTAATTACAATTATTTCATTTCTTTCACTGCAAAATATTTTGAGTATATAAATATTTATTACATTCTAAACTTTTACCTCACTACAGTGTCAATATTTTCAAATCATATAATTCTGATTAGTTGTTGTTATTAAGTAATTGTTACAAAAAAACTCTTTCCATATTGTAAATATTATTTAAAGTTTTGTTACGTACCAGATCCAGCATTTTAACATGAATACATAAAAATATATCGATAACAAAAGATATCGATTTTTGCATAGTTTATGATCAGAAGGCTATTTGACCATTATTGATTATAAAAGTCATGAAAGAATTGTAAAAGTTTTAAACTTAGACTTTTGAATAGATTAGGGGAATATTTGCAAGAATCGATTGTCTGCAATACTAAAAACAGTAATAGCTCACGTTTTAAATATTGCACATCTGAATTATACCTTCTACAACTAGTTTTTGTTAATATCTGTTTTTAATGTATGGTTTAACTGGTGTTTTGGGGTGGTAGCGTTTGTCATCTATTCTTGATGTATGGTTTAACTGATGTTTTGTGGTGGTAGCGTTTGTCATCTATTCTTGATGTATGGTTTGACTGATGTTTTGGGGTGGTAGCGTTTGTCATCTATTCTTGATGTATGGTTTAACTGATGTTTTGGGTGGTAGCGTTTGTCATCTATTCTTGATGTATGGTTTAACTGATGTTTTGGGGTGGTAGCGTTTGTCATCTATTCTTGATGTATGGTTTAACTGATGTTTTGGGGTGGTAGCGTTTGTCATCTATTCTTGATGTATGGTTTAACTGATGTTTTGGGAGGTAGCGTTTGTCATCTATTCTTGATGTATGGTTTGACTGATGTATACCTATTATGTTGGGGGTCATCTGGATCTGCATATGGATTTATTTAGCCCCTACCAGTATTTATGGTTAGTGTATAACTTAACTAAATTGTCTTGAGGATTGCAAGTACTCTCAGTTAGTGATGACAGACCAAAATATTTTGTAGGAATTGAAATTCCCTAAAGGTATAAATAAGCGTTACTGTCTTATAAAGCTAAATATAAAAAAACAATCTCTCAAACCATTCTATATTAAATAAATAGGTAACGATACCTATACAAAAGAAATGTTTATTATTGAATAAATTATAGTGTAATGTTTGAATAAAATTACACTGTTAAAATTGTAACCATTAATAATGTTAGAAATATTTTAAACAACGCATAATTCTTACATGCTTCTCAAAATAACGTAAACAATATTTCATTTTATGTCCAATGATTTTCTTAAGCTGTTATGTTTTCAATCGCATTAACATTATTTAATCCAATAATCCTTAATATTTTAGATAATTAATAAATACTAATGATTTATCGCTTGCGTTATTCTCTGTAAATGGGTAAAGCAATCATTGGCAGTTTCAAATTTAGTTAGGCTCTAAATGGAAATGTTTAGTGCAATTGTCAAAGCATGTTCATCAGTTGAAATACAGAAGCTACTTCGAGATTAAACCACGAAGATAATACAAAAGTGTTGAGAAATGCGTAAGGAATGTACAGGCAGTTTATTAATTACAGTATTTAAGTTTCAATTTACAAACAAATTAAAACAGAAACTATTGGCAGTAATCTTTAATATTTAGCGTGTTCGAAAGGAACACATATTAAATATTTTCAATTAGTAATTGGAAAGAAAAATTATAAAATTTTTAAACATGTTCTTCACATCTAAAATTTTGTATGTTTCTTGTCTACGTACTTAATGTTCCGCAACTAATAACATATATTTTATGGTTTCCTTCCCGAACAAAATATGTATTTATTTGTTTATGTTGAAGGTAATTTAAGAGCTTAGTGGCCAAAACACACGCGATGTTATCACCAGACTGGAAATACATTATTACTCAGAAAAACTCTTTGTTAATCAACTTGTTCTTATATACTCTATACTTCCACAGTTCTGAAATATCACCTCAGTTTTCACTGGAAAATCGTTTTACGAGTTTTGTTTCACTCTATAGAATGGCATTATGAACTTGCAATTAATTTAGCCACGTTTACTCATTTATTGTTATTCCAATACTGCCTCATTGTCTACTTTATTGCTTGCAGTAATGTGTTAATATACGTTTTATGTTGAAACAATGATAGTGTTGGTTTATTAGCGTGTTATTTCGGTTGTAGGGTCCGCAACGCGCAAGTCTTCTACAGTATTTTATGCGACTTTAAATACCTTTTAGCTTTGCGGTATATATTATAATAGTATTTAAATATAAAATATTGCAAGATATGTGTGTGTTCTAAATTTAAATATATTTAATTCTATATTAAAATTATAAATGTTATAAGCACACTCACATACACACACACACACCCACGCACACGCACACGCACACACACACACACACACATACACACACACACACACACACACAAACATCTATCTTCAAGTTCGAAGTCTAGCGTTATGGCAATGTGACAACTTTCCCATTGCTAGAAATTTATTTTCAAATATGTATATGAATTGGTTTGCCCTTAATCTGGCGTTCAAACCTCCACTGCACAAACTTAAATTGTTGCCATGATTACAACACAGTAACATAAATAATGCTCTAGGATTAAAAATGAATGAAAAGAATAAAATAAACAAACAAGCTGGATAACCGGTATCGAACCTTGCTTCACAAATGGACAATGCAAAAGAAAGGAGAAAAGAAACTGCAACACAATGCAAGGGTCGAAAAATGAAGCGTATAAATAGTAAGAAATAAAAATAATAGTCCAACGCCGTATATAGAAAGGAAAATGAAAAATGGCAAGGAAATTTGCTTTTCCATTTTGCCACTTAATAATATTTTATTCGGACATATGTATATACATATTTATATTTAATTGTAATTATAAAATGTAAAGAGACAAAAATAAAATTTTTCCTTGTTGATTTAAGTAGAAATTGGCTTTAAAAAAATATATTAATTTTTTTCAAATTCTTGGAATACATCCTAAGTGATAGTATCCATGATCTGATAATTTATTAAAGTTTATCCTCTCTTTTAGTTAATGGTCCTAAGGATTATATATTTTCGGATTATTTATTTATCTGTAATTACATGCATAATAGGCTTACATGCATTTTGACTTATAGGCTTAATTTCTATTTTTATACCAAAATATTTTAACATTTTTCTTATTTATTATTTATTTCTTATAATTATACTAGTTACATGTCTTACTAATTTATCTTGCGCGACATTTTTTTACATTAATATTTAGTAAGTTTGCTTGTAACATCTTAATGTTGTAGTTTGCTTTCCAGTCAAAATAAATAGAAACGTATAACTTATTACTAATAATAATTTAAAATTAAAAAAAATGATTTCATAATGTATTAAATAATTGTAAATACTATATTTATAAAAGAAGAATATACTTACGTTTGGAATCACGTTTGAAAACACCACATAGATACTGTTTTGAGATATAAGTTCAAGTATTTTCGCTATACCAAAAATTGTGTAAAACTGAATAATGATTATTCATTGAAATTATTACATATTTTGTCGTTTTGAAAGAATCGAAACATTTACAAAAAGAGTATACGATATGTTAAACTGCCAAATTCATCGATTTACCACTCCAATATGAAAATAATTCCCTTGAAATATTCTCTTATGGCCCATCCTGTGTTCTCATTACTCATGGATCATTAATCTTCGGTTTTGACACCTATTAACACACACTTACTTTTAAACAGTTTGAGAGCTGAAGAATGGTATTGACAGCTTGATCGTAAAATATGAGGGTTGACAGTTGTTACCATGCAAAGTTATAGAGTGTGTTCACTGAAGTTCGAAAATTATGTCATATATCCTTAACTTGTATAGTTTCTGAAACAATGTGAGGACAAACTACAGTAAAAATATCATTAATAATAGTAATAATACAAAATTGATTTTCCACTTTTTTATTCGTTTTTATTTGACGTTTTAACGGCTAGAAAAGTTCTAACTCGGATTTTCTTTGATATGTGAATGTTTAAGTTACTGTATCCGCTGTAACAGTGATTTTAGTTTTTAAATGTAATCGACTTGTTGGCTACGATTGTAATTTACTTTCTTTGAATATGTTTTTCTAAATTGTTTTCAAATTCTTTCTTTCAAAAGTTAATCATGCCTGGTCTACCAAACAAATTATAAAACTTATTTTATAACACTTGGGCGTTAACGATTGATATTTACCTATGAATCTACTAAATATAACTCAGATGGTTATTTGTTTATTCATTAATATTTTCATTGATTCATTGTCAGACATACACATGCTGTATATTGAAGTGTAGGCTGAAATAACCCAAAAAGAAATATAGTCATTCAGAAAAGAATTAGAAATAGGTCCATTGAAAAATATAATGTACCATTTTGTTAGAATATTTGGTTGATAAAAACAGATTTAGGCCTATATCTGTTTATACCAAACAGTAACGAGTGTTATTCATTCTATGTCGAGTATTTGTTCATTTTCCAAAAAAATGGAAAAACCCAAATAGACACTGCGTATCTCTTGTTAACCAGCTAATAAAATCAAGTTGCAGGAACACATATACCAACATCAATACAGATTTCTTCAATTTCACATAAGTTCTCAAAATATTATAAGAAATTAACTAACATACACAAATACAAAGAATTAAAACATAAAGAATTAATAAAGTCATTTAACACTGCTTGTCCAATAGAGTGTGTATGTATCATGTACATTACTTCACATCTTTGTAGAACTTTGCTTTAAAATCGTCGTCACTTTACAACCCATCCTGGGGGCCAACTTAGACACTGATAACGCTTTTCTAATACAATAAAAATGTTGTGAAAGTACGTGTTGAAAATTTTAACTTAATTTTAAATACGCTCGAGCGCTAAGATTCACGACATACTTTATTGAGATTGAAAGGTGCAATAGAGATGATGATGACGACATTTATCAATGCAAGCAGTAATAAATTACATTAAAAATAGTGACAAATCTCCAACACACAAAAATAATAAACAATTACTAATATTACAAGTTACCTACGATTAAACCCCAATGTACATTTCGAAGACCATGCCGTCATCATCAGAGGGTTCAATTACAAAATTTTAATCCAGAATACAATTATTTACAAATTAGACTGACTCTGGCTCTGTAATTGTATAATAATAAATTATACTTTACATCTGAAAGTAATTATTTTACTCAGAAATCTCAGATTATTCGATTTAAAATTACGGATAGAAAAACATTTGTTTTAGTATTCAGTTAATTTAAAGTTTCAATGATTGTGTTTTGTAAGTACGAAACTATGTATTTTTAAAGTCTATATCCAAACTTGAGTTTACAGATGGGTTTAAAGCACACATGTGTTTAAAATAACCGAAACAAATTTTTAAAAAAGTTTTGTTTTACGAGCGTAGAGGTAGAGCATAAAGCAGGTTCTGTAGCTACAACCAATACACATTCAGTATCACATGTATAACAAGCCCAAATGGAAACCGTTCTGCGGAGCTCTATCACGATATCGTGTCTGCTTAAACTCGTCCAATACGTGATACATATTCTGTGCGGCCAACCTTTCACTTGGCATTTTAATTATATATCTTTGGTTAAACGTAGAACGATCTAAACTATAGTTTTGATTTTTTTTTGTTTATATGTAATCATTCTTCTTAGGTACGAAATTATAGATATGAAAAACATGTTTTTATCATTTAATCTAGGTGTTCCTTCATAAAGTATATGCCACATATACAGATAATGCTACTTCCCTTCACATTTTTCTATTATTATTTTTCACTTCCGAGCCTCCGGTGGTCGCCCATTCCGTTACTCTTGGTTGGATCACCTCCGGTTCTATTGAATCGTAGACTTTAACCCTGATAATGCTATAAACTAAAGTTAGCTTTGCCACTTAGGTAATTGTTTAGAAATCACAGATGGACTTTCGCATAACTCATACTAAAATGGTGATATATTTCACTCTTTCGCTTCTAATGATTCTACTTGGATGTTACGTTCCACTCAGTAAGCTGCTTCCGCTTATAATACCACTGTCTCTTGATTAAAGCACACTAGCGCATTACTTCATGCTTATACAATCTTCTTAAACTACAAAGACTCAGTTAACGAGGCATAATTGATACCCATTAATACACTACTACCAAAGGAAATTTGTAGTTTATAAAAGGTAATTTTCGCGGACAAGTTTTCCCATCCCTCACTTCTTGCATATCGAAATAGTGCTCTTTTCGCCTTAGGGAAATGACTTAGAAAAAGAGATGGGTTCATAGAACACTCACATCTGCTTGTGGTAAGCTTGCTAACGCATTCGACAAGAAACCAGACGAAGATAGCCAAAGGTGGTTTTATATAACTAAATTTCTTTTATTAAAAATGCTTTTTGTCTTATGAAGATGAAATTCATCCCAAGAGTGTTCATACACATGCATGTAGTCCTATCATCATGAGAGTTAGGTGAATTTCAAGGGGAGCAGGTCCTTTTACTATGTACAAAAAAACCTTGCACCATGTAAGAGATCCTATACCATGTAAGAGATCCTGTACCATGTTAGAGATCCAGTATAGTGAAAGATAACTGTGTACCATTTAAGAGATTCTGTACCATGTAAGAGGTCGTGGACCACGCAAGAGAACCTTATTATTTATTAGGAATACACTGTGGTTATACATTGTTAATAAATACTCAAAACCCCTTTAACCACAATCCTTTTCTATTTTACTCTTATGTATATTTGGGCTACCAAGTAACCATTCTCAGGCGAATAACATACAAAGACTGAGAGATAACATCCAGTCTCTGTATGTTATCCCTCTGACGATGGTTACTTGGTAACTGAAACGTACATAAGAGTAAAATAGAAAAATACTGTAGCTAAGAGGTTTTTGAGTACTTATTATAAATAGAAACTTGTACCATGTAAGAGATCCAGTACCATGTAAGAGAATCTTGTACCATGTAAGAGATCCTTGTACCATGTAAGAGAATCTTGTACCATGTAAGATATCCTTGTACCATGCAAGAGATCCCTGTACCATGTAAGAGATCCAGTACCATGTAAGAGAATCTTGTACCATGTAAGAGATCCTTGTACCATGTAAGAGAATCTTGTACCATGTAAGAGATCCAGTACCATGTAAGAGAATCTTGTACCATGTAAGAGATCCTTGTACCATGTAAGAGAATCTTGTACCATGTAAGAGATCCCTGTACCATGTAAGCGATCTCTGTATCATGTAGGAGAATCTTGTACCATGTAAGAGAATCTTGTACCATGTAAGAGAATCTTGTACCATGTAAGAGATCCTTGTACCATGTAAGAGAATCTTGTACCATGTAAGATATCCTTGTACCATGCAAGAGATCCCTGTACCATGTAAGCGATCTCTGTACCATGTAGGGGAATCTTGTACCATGTAAGAGATCCTTGTACCATGTAAGAGTACATTCTACCATGTAAGAGATCCAGTACCATGTAAGAGTATCTTGTACCATGTAAGAGATCCTTGTACCATGTAAAAGAATCTTGTACTATGTAAGAGATCCTTGTACCATGTAAGAGATCCCTGTACCATGTAAGCTATCTCTGTACCATGTAGGAGAATCTTGTACCATGTAAGAGAATCTTGTACCATGTAAGAGAATCTTGTACCATGTAAGAGATCTAGTACCATGTAAGAGAATCTTGTATCATGTAAGAGAATCTTGTACTATGTAAGAGATCCTTGTACCATGTAAGCGATCTCTGTACCATGTAGGAGAATCTTGTACTATGTAAGAGAACCTTGTACCGTATAAGAGATCTTTGTACCATGAACATAACTTTCTACCATGTAAGAGAACCTTGTACCATGTAAGAGATCCTGTACCATATTAGAGAACCTTCTATCATGTAAGAGAACCTTCTATTATGTAAGAGATCCTGTACCATGCTAGATACCCTCGTATAATTTACAACAAAACTTTATACCATGTAATAGAACCTTCTACCGTGTAAGAGATCCTTCTACCATGTAAGAGAACCTTCTATTATGTAAGAGAACCTTGTACCATGTAAGAGATCTTTGTACCATGAACATAACTTTCTACCATGTAAGAGAACCTTGTACCGTGTAAGAGATCTTTGTACCATGAACATAACTTTCTACCATGTAAGAGAACCTTGTACCATGTAAGAGATCTTTGTACCATGAACATAACTTTCTACCATGTAAGAGAACCTTGTACCGTGTAAGAGATCTTTGTACCATGAACATAACTTTCTACCATGTAAGAGAACCTTGTACCGTGTAAGAGATCTTTGTACCATGAACATAACTTTCTACCATGTAAGAGAACCTTGTACCATGTAAGAGATCTTTGTACCATGAACATAACTTTCTACCATGTAAGAGAACCTTGTACCGTGTAAGAGATCTTTGTACCATGAACATAACTTTCTATCATGTAAGAGAACCTTCTATTATGTAAGAGATCCTGTACCATGCTAGATACCCTCGTATAATTTACAACAAAACTTTATACCATGTAATAGAACCTTCTACCGTGTAAGAGATCCTTCTACCATGTAAGAGAACCTTCTATTATGTAAGAGAACCTTGTACCATGTAAGAGATCTTTGTACCATGAACATAACTTTCTACCATGTAAGAGAACCTTGTACCGTGTAAGAGATCTTTGTACCATGAACATAACTTTCTACCATGTAAGAGAACCTTGTACCATGTAAGAGATCTTTGTACCATGAACATAACTTTCTACCATGTAAGAGAACCTTGTACCGTGTAAGAGATCTTTGTACCATGAACATAACTTTCTACCATGTAAGAGAACCTTGTACCGTGTAAGAGATCTTTGTACCATGAACATAACTTTCTACCATGTAAGAGAACCTTGTACCATGTAAGAGATCTTTGTACCATGAACATAACTTTCTACCATGTAAGAGAACCTTGTACCGTGTAAGAGATCTTTGTACCATGAACATAACTTTCTATCATGTAAGAGAACCTTCTATTATGTAAGAGATCCTGTACCATGCTAGATACCCTCGTATAATTTACAACAAAACTTTATACCATGTAATAGAACCTTCTACCGTGTAAGAGATCCTTCTACCATGTAAAAGAACCTTCTATTATGTAAGAGAAACCTTCTAACATGTAACAGAGTGTTGTACCATGTAAGAAATCCTCCTACTATTTAGACATTGTGTATATTTTGAAGAATGAAGTTAAGAGAAATATTTCCCTCAACAGCATGTCTATCACCGGAATGGCTTCATCAAGAAGTCGTCGTACCTGTATACAATGTAAATAAAAGTTGAAAAGGCTGGTTAGTATTTTCCATTTAGCAATATGTAAGGCTATACTATATTTGCTATACTGTTTATTCGGTAGACGAATACCGAATAAAAACATACCGAATAAAACATTGAATAAATGTTTTAGTTTTTTACATGTATCACAAGCCACCAAAGACACTTCTTCAGCGTATGGAGCATTAAAATTGGTTATGAGTTAAACAGCCTTTAGAGGGTAAATCATCCTTAAAAATACATTTGAAAATATTTATAAAGTGAAATAATAATTTTAAAACACTATGGATAAAATTTATTGGATAAATCTATTGCAAATTATAATAAAAAACAAAATGAAAACTTTTATCTGCATTAAATCAATTAATACCATAGTGTTTTTGTTTTAGCATATCTAAATATTCCTTGAAAAAATGAAAATAGTAAACATAACAGTAAAATATATGTAAATAGTTAGTTATAAAACAGATAACTTTTTTCCGTGTTACAACAAACTCATATCCTATGTAGATTTGTTAAAAGTTGAAAACCATCGGTACACGGCACTGCCGATTTTAATTACTCTTTTGGGGCAGTTTGAAATTTAAATATCTGGCCACTTTAATTCTGTCTCTGACCTCATCCCTGCCCATGCATATATTCGTGTCGTATGGAAATGCATTAAGCACATGTACACATAGAGTGGTTCGAAGCCTTCAATATACAATGATAACGAGATTCATGGAACCCAGACTGATGCCAACTATTTAATGAAGTAAAATGTTTGATAATAATACCAAGTTTATAAAATAGTTTATCTTTCTCGTTTAGTTATTCTTTCTATTTAATTTTTTCAATGCACACTAGTTAGATGTATATTAATTGTTATACGAGTATGTGAATCTAATGTAAAATCTGGCAAATTGAAGACCCTACAAATTGTTTATGAATTAGGTAATTTATAAAAAGTCTCAGTAATATTGTTTTCAAGAAAATTGCTCAATTGTTATTATTCTAGGTTTAGAGCTAGGTCGTGTTGATATTCCAGGAAATAAACAACTTAAAACAACTTATTTGAAAACCACATTTCTTCATTAAGTTTTAAAAGGTTAAAAATTAAACTAATGTAAACTCTTTGTGAATAAATTTCAACAAACGTTTTGAAGTTTATCAGCCACAAATATTTTCGAATTCAACTTTTGAAACTAGAGATGACGACATAAGTCTAAATCGAAATAACAGTGAGCTCCTATTCTTACCATCAGTGCATCTTAGTGGGTACTTGGTAAAACAGTTTCGGAATAATTAGAAACTGTGACTCTGTTGAAAATATATTCATTAAAATCTTTAATATATATTATTTATTTATATAATATTATTTCTCATCTTACTTATATAATATTTATTGGTGCTTATTATAATATAATAATAAAACCGAAATATCGATTTATTCTGTGACTTAGAGAGCGTTATGTCGATTTTATCCGCACTGATTTGCTGAATTGTGCCAAGTAAATTGAAGCAACTAACAGCTTTATAGAATTGACAACGGTTCTTAAATAGTTTATACGTAACCAATCACAACGAACATGGAAAGTTTATTGCTGATAAAATACAAAAAAGCAATAAATATTTCATAAGACGGCATAACTACCGCCAGGCTACGTGAGTGAAGAAAGCGGGAAGGTCGATGTTGAGGCTACTATAGAGCTTTCATACAACTGCCCACTTGTGTCGATCGTTTGTAACTTTCGTGAACTAAATGATTTCATTTTGGATGTTTGTTAAATTGTTCCAGCTGGTAGTGTTTCAAATATGGAAAAGAACAATACGTTCTGATCTCTTTATACATTTTATATTAGATATCATACAGAGTTATTTGTATAAATAACTTTAAATTAAATACTTTTTGTGTCAAAATAAATAGTACTGAATTAGTGGTGGCATTTTATTTAATTTTATTTTATTTTATTTACCTACATAGTTTATTCTGCAGCAAAAACTAACTTCAAATGAAATACGTCAACAAGAATACGCGGCAACAGCTGATCTAAAAGGCTGATTCTGTTTCAGTACGGTTTATGTTGGGGCATACTGTAACTGTCCACTCACAAATTCTAAACCTAAGTTTGGTTCTCGGAAGTTCTACAGCTGAAAATAATATTGACATTCCGGCACATATATCCCTCTATTTCTGTCCATTGATTGGTTTCTATCGATAAGTTCACCATTTACCTTGTCGCTGCAGTTGTCCTACAACTTGACA
Organism: Prosapia bicincta; assembly: GCA_036971475.1. Taxonomy (NCBI): domain Eukaryota; kingdom Metazoa; phylum Arthropoda; class Insecta; order Hemiptera; family Cercopidae; genus Prosapia; species Prosapia bicincta. The sequence continues at coordinate 109,851,932 of JBAIZL010000001.1, read as the reverse complement.
AGGGGCCAAGGTTAAAGTTTTACAATATCACACGGTATATCCTACCGTTTAACATTTTCATTACAACACTTTTATTTAAATTACCGTATATTGTTTCAAACGCCGTTTTGAAATGCGTAACTATGTTCATATTCTACTTTACCATGATATTTTATTCTGTTCCTCTAGATTTCACTATGTTAGCATAAATATTAATCTCCCTTTTCTGTAGCTTTTTATTCTACAATATGAAGCTATTTTTTTTCATTTTTGAAAAAGTACAGCTTTTCTAAATCGTTGATAATAACTTACAAATATTTTTTTTTATTGAGCGTTATTTAAGCCTTGTTGTTTCCATCCCAAGTGTTTTGACAGAGGAATGTTCATCGTGGGGCAGGGTAGTATCCCTAACTCTGAAAATTAATTAAAAAATAACATGAATATCAGAACAAAACTTTATTGTGGCATCAAAAGGGTACATCTGGAATTTAATTTTACTTTGATTTATACAGCGTATTATTTATTTGACTACACTTATTATCAATGCACTACCGATTTTGGAAGTTATGAATAAGTCTGCGAAACATTTGATGTTAAAAACACACTCACACTAAGCAGCAAATCAATGCAATAAATGGCATCAAGTAAAAACCTTATAACCTGACTTAAATCACGTAATGAGCAGAACTGTAGATTCTGGTATTTACCAATAATGTAGTCGAAATATGTTTATTTTATTGTAATATATCTAGGGGGGGGGCTTATATTCTGTAAACACTAGTTAATAAAAAAGCTTTAACTTTTCGGATTTACACAATTACTATCATTTTACTGTTGACAAGTAAGATGGCAACATTCAATTGAAATGCGTTCTTAATATTCACAGTTTTTTTACTATTTTATAAAGTTACAAAAAAGTCCTAAACAGAAATAACACAAGAAACCCTTTAAGTAATATTCTCTCATCATCCCTTTTTTGTAGGAACAATGGGTTTTAACTCTCTTGTTTTTATGCAAATTTTAAGAGCAAACCCCATCTTATAAAGATTACTTGGAATATATTATACCTTCTTTGTGAGGTTTTATTCCATTCTAATATAATTTCAAGTAATAAAATTGCAATCCTTATATAGTATATAATAAAATATATTATATATTGTAAGGGATTTCACATCTTCTGACTTCAACGCTTCCTAATATTCCCTTCTTACTTAGAATACATTTGGTTCGGTGTAACTACGTCACAGTTACAAATTTATGCCCTTTTTATAAAAACGAGGAATCTTATGATCTTCGTTTTAATAGTATTTTCACAACCTGCAATAAGGCTGATTGTTACTAAAAAAACGACAAATGAAAATACTTACTTTTTTCACGAAAATAGTGTGTCGGAAAAATATTTCGTATTTATAAAATTTATTTGATTTATGAAGATTAGTTTTGGGAAACATTGAAAAGAGACAGAAACACACTTATGTGTCACGATTGTTTTTTGTAGTTTTTCTTTAAATATTTATGAACGATTTAGAAATACAGTATTTCTTATAAATATAAGGTTACACACACTCAAATATTGTGATAAATAAATAGTAAGGAATTGTACAATGTTTGTGCCTACAAACGTAAATATCTTGTTGCTATATTTTTGTTACTAGTTCCATAACCTGTGAAAAAACTGTGACAATATTTGTTATTTTTCATACAGTATATCCTATCTTTTCTATGCATTTTTCTAAGAGTAATGGTTTTAAAAATATATTCTGAAAATATATTTTATAATGTAATCTAGTCTAAGCAAAAATATATATATATTGTAACACTCTAAAATAATTAGGTTTTACATATAAATTCATTTACATATTTAATTTTTATTTTATAATTACATCGGCCCAATATAAAAAAAAAATTTTCTTTTCTTGGTGAACACTTGTTAATCTATCGTAAGAACTAAGGCGCCCCTAGCGGGCAAAATTGTAAAATATCGTACGATGTTGGTAAGTCAAGGAAGTTAACCATAACATGCCATATGACGTAAGCATGGGGTGATACCTGCGAACCAATCAAATATATATGTATATATTTAAAACAATTGTTTTAAATTATTGTTTTAAAACAGTTGTTTTAAATTATTAAACAAGAAACATATTATATATATATATTCTAATAACATTTTACTAAATCTCTTAAATGTAGAATTACATTGCATGAAAATTTAATGAATGAGTATCTTACTTATTTCAATAGTTATTGATGTCTGTGTAGTTCTATGTTTTCCGGAGTCTATTATTTATCCGTGTATACAAACTGTGTGTAGTTAAGCATTTTATTATTGTGTTTTATTGTTACTCAACAGCTGTATATCTCTTGAGAATGCTGACAATAAGAGCATTTTACTGGGTATCATTCCTGGGAAGAAATCTTTAAAAATATTTTTTATAATAATAAATGTACAACTGTGAACAAAAAACGTTCACAATTAAATACATATAATATTTAATATTTCAATTAAAAATAGTTGAGGTATGTTAGTAAATTTATATATTTATAAATACTGTAAATACGAATACTGTAATTTACGAATACTGTAAATAAAATACATTATTATATCAAACAAAATAAATGAGGATTCAGCAATTCTTTATTGTTTGTTAATTTTTAATTAACATATATGTTTATATATAAATTTAAAAATAAGCAATAAAGTAAATTAGATTTTATAAAACTTATTTACCTCCTCATTCATTAAAAAAATATAATAAATACAAATCCTTAAATGTTTACACTTGATCTCACTTACACGTTGGCAATAATAACTAAACCAAAATAAAACCACCCAAAAATATCATAAAATAAAAGGGAATGAAAAGACTAAATCCCTCATGAAAACAAAAGCACCGCTTGAGAATATTGTACGTTAAACGATACGAAAAAGTGTAAGGTTGTTTTTTTCGCCGACCTAAATAAAGCAGGGAACATTGTTAAAGTTTAGGAACAAGATTAGGCGTTCCTGGGAGCTTTGTGCGAGGTAAGCCTCTGAATATGAAGTAGCTTCCTTCCCTACTTCTGAAGCACCGTAGTCTAACCTCACTTGGATTGTTACATTCATCTGTAATAAATAAGTAGAATCTATCTTTTATCGAATGTTACTTTGTATAGGTTTATCTTGGTTTTATGTCTACTGATGATCTGACGTATTTCATTCATAATATGTATACATAAAAGACAAATATATCCTAATTTTGAAACGTGTACGAAAAGAAATAAAGATTTACATGAGTAAAAAAAATTAAATTTATGACGCATAATATATTTCATTACAATTATGTAACACACTTATTTATTAGTTTTATTGTTTGAATGAATACTTTTTTAAAAAAGTACTCATAAAGTAGTGTTCACATTATAGTTTTATAAAATATTATTTTACTATTTATAAAATTATATAAAAAAGAAGACTTATTCTGTCCACTATTTTATTATGTAGGATGATTCTATCTGCTTCATTCATGCTAACTCATTAACTTATCACCAAGAATTAAAGTTTAAAAATATATGTTGTATACAATAACCAGTTGATAATAAACATTTTTCATAATTGGAGTTCTAGAGTCTTAAGAAGGAAGTTTTTCCTTTTATCAATTAGTTCCTGGAAAACCTGGAATTACTGGTACGAATATTGTGTTTGAAATTCCTTTTAATCGCTGCTTCAGCAAAAAGTAAGTTACAACCTTGTTCAACTCCTTCTAGTAGCCCACAATCTCCTGATATATATCTTGTACAAATTTTAATCGTTAACAAAATTCCTTTTTATTTATATAATCAAGTTCAAATAGATTTTTTTAAACCTGTAGTTGACGACAATTGATGTTAATACGGGTTTTTTCAAATATTTACTCAATAATTAAATTTTAAAAACTTAATATCTCGATCAGATTCGAATTGAATAACTAAATGTTTGAAATCCAGCATTTTGGCACTGAGCCTACTTTCTCATGACTGGAAATGTATTATTTAAAGATATATATGAAATTATAAGATAAAGGTTCTTTGCAATAATGAAGCATTACAAGAGATGGGTAGAATGAGAAATTATAGACCCCCATCAGTTTCATAAAGTACGAAAAAATAGAAAGTGAAAAAATAGTAACAATTAAAAATAATAGCGAAAAACATATAATGTATAGAGAGAAAAATGGAAAATAGCAAGGCAATTAGGTTTCTTATTTTCGATCTAATATTGTAATTCTGTCATATGTATATACATATTTATATTATTTGTAATTATAAAATAAAAATTACCTCAAATAAAATATTTATTTGTTGACCTCGGAAGGAGTTGGCTATGAAAAATATTCGTTGTATTATAATGACATTTCCATCTTGTTTTTCGTTATGTAAGATCAGCTGATGACCTTCCAGCTGATATAGCGTTATGTGAGCCATATGAGATTAGCCTCATTTTGATTTTTCAAAGCTTAGTTCGTTTAATAAGGGAAAAACTTGTTATTTAGACGTCACCAATATTGCAAGAACCCTTACACTTAGTACCATTCAGAATGTCCCAAGAAACACAAGTACTCACACATAGAGTGCCCTCAGAAACACAATAATAACCTCAGATACGGAACACGTACAGGTTCATGAAACAGAACGTTAAGTTAGACTACATTACAATATAGCTACATAGCATCTGGTTAATGTAGATTTAGTTACATAAAAAACGTGAGCTAACATTGACTAACTTGTTGCAAACGAATTGGTCCTTACGTGGTACGTTTTTGCCTCCGCATGGAACATGAACATCATGTTTCACTTCACGCATAAACTCTGCATTACCTCGTGCATTAGTAAACTTTAGTATACAAAGTAAGTCCATCTTAATTGGATCCGTTTTAGCTTTCTTGTAACGTGTCCATACAAATACTTATGACAACTAAAGTGTGAACATTAGTTCACACTCTTTCTAAGTATATCTTGTTCAAATTTTCAATCGTTAATGAAATGCTTTCAATTACATTTTTTTAAACTTGTAGTAAATGACGCTAGAAGTTATACAGTTTATTCAAATATTATATAAATTTAAATTAATTTTAGTTTTATAAGGGAGTTTGAAGTATACATTTTTCCTAAATTATGTCTTTATTGTAAATATCTACGTCTAGTTTATGTAGAGGCTTTGATTTTAACTTTACTTTTTAGTTGAACATTTCCAAATTTTTTTAATGCACTTTCCTTTATATATGTATAAATTTAATTGTGATATTAACCTTCGCAAACATTAGGTTTTACTTATAAAATAAGGATGACTGTTTTTTGATGTTTATGTTTTTGAATAAATATGATTTCATAAGTTTGTTTTAACAGATTTTTTTATCCAAAAAACCTCTATTATATCATACTGGGGATGTAATTTAATTCATTAGAAATTAAAATCCACCCAAGACTGATAATGTTAATCTTGTTGATACAAAGTAACGTAGAATTCCAAAATGACAAAGTTTGTTCAATGTGTATTTTACACATATTTACGGCTTACTGGTTTGAACGTACAACAAAGTTTTGCTATTTTAATATATAGTTGAAAAAAAATTAGCGATAATTCTGAGCATAAATTTACAAACAATATGGCTATAATCACAGTTTATAACACACAATTAACACTATACAAGATTTACTCAGGGGCATACGGTAAAAATATGGGGCGAATATAACAGCCCATTTTTACTTTAGGTTTGATCCTATAAACTAATTTCCACATGTTGAGTGGAAAACAAAGACGAAAATTCAGAAATTCTTTACAGAAACATTAGGTTAGTAGTCTTGTGCACCCTTTTTGAAAAAAAACCTCATGTATTTATAAAACGGTATTATTAAATTTACTTAAAATTAGAAATAAAATATACACAGTTTTATTTAACCCTAATCGCATTGTTTAGAAAAGCCTAATAATATATCTGCGAAAGTTACTGTAATTAGGAAAAAAATATTTCTAACCCTTTACTAACAACATATATAAACTTTTCCTTTTTTGAATAAAAACAACTTTTAAAATCTCTACACTTTCTCTATGATAAAGGGAGGCTATAACTAAGAGCAATGGCGGTGAGCATGCGGGCCGGTAGAAAGTATGGGGGAGACGGTTACTCAAGCGGGAAGATAAGGAAATGTGCTGAAACTAGAAACTTTCCAAAACGCTTTGAGGTTATGGCTACGCGTTAAAACTTCAAACGATATTCCTCGGTAAGATAAAGGAATGCTTGTAAGAAAGTTATATTCCATCATAAAAATAACAATAAAACGCCCTTCGGCTTTCTGTTGATCCAAAAAACTATAAAATAAACCCTTTGTTTAAAAGTGGCAGTTTTTGTACTGTTTACTTTGAGGTTAAAACAGTGTTACTGTTGGTCTAACTTGGTAACAAAACCAACACTTACTGAAACTTTTTTGCAGACGTGTTTCGCACTAGATCAGTGCATTGTTCAATGAAATTCACTGATCCAATTAGAAATCGTCTGCTGAAAAATATCAATAAGTAGTGATTTTTTGCAAAGTAACACGAATAAAACTTCGTGATCAAAATTAATCAAATTAATTTTTACAGGATCCGTCGATGAAACTCTTTAATAATTTAAAAGTTAGGTATTCGTTAATATAATTATATTTTTATTTTTTAATAAAAGAACACATTGGATATATTTTAGTATTTATAAATTCTTAAAAATTCATATTTCATTGAAACAATTTTTAGTATTTCATCTCTTAAATGTTTGATTCAATTATTGATTGACGAGTTTCAACGCAGTTAGAAAATAATTATATCTTAAAAATATAATATATTAAGATATGATAAATGATAATGTAGTATAATATAATCTGATATTTAATAAAATGTATATTAAATAAAATAATAAAGTATATTATATTAAAATATGATAAATATAATATTATATAATTTGATGTATTTTGGGTTGGGGATGATTATATATGGGTTTTATGAAATAAAAACCCCTAATATATTAATTATGAAATTATATTATAATATAATATATTGTGTTATAATGTAGTATAAAATTATATAGTACAGTGTATCTTATAATAAATTTGAACATGTGTTATATTATAAATTTATATAACAAAATTCAATACAATATAAATTTGTATTGTAATATAATATTTATTTTTAAATTAGTAATAATGCTATTACGTTGTATTACGAAGTAATATTTATCAGCGAATAGCTAGTGGTATTAGTTTCACTTCGTCAGCAAAATTAGGTTTTAGTGTATTGCAATCAGCCAGCATTAAACACGCCAATATCGATCTCTAACCATGAAACCCCTTTGGTCGTATATTAAGTGTTTAATGATTTGGAACTAAGTGGCATACACCAGTAATAAATCTGTCACCTGTTTACAAATATTTTTAATATGTTCTATTAATGATTGTTTTTTCTCTTATATATGAGTGACCTACTAAAATCTCCCAAATTCTTTGGTTGAAAGTATTGTTTTTAAAACTTTTCATAACAATAAGCAAAATCGAGGCAGAATCCACAACCGAAGGATATTTTTTTTTAATCTGCTATATATAAAACTTTCTAAAAAGTTATTTTTCTAATTGAGTTTAAAATTTTCCTTTCAGATAAAAAGTATTTTAATATTACATTTTTGAGTTGTACACACACGTTTCTTCTACAAAAAGGAGTGAACACAATAAAGGGGAAAAATTATTGTGCAAGAGTGTTATCTTAAAGTTTTATATGTAGTGTATTTATATTCTTTCCTACAAATATTTTTTTTGCAATAATTTTCATCTGGGACCATAACTGGAATATATGTTTTTGCTATTCTATTAAATGTATAATTGTGTGTGAAATATCCTCTTTTAGATTATACATTAATAGATATACGTAAATATTTACTCTAGTTTCTGAAATAATCCTAAAATATATTTGTCTTAAGTTGTAAACATTTTGTTAAAAATTAATCATAAAATTTGATGGTATAACGAAAAGAATGTGACGCCTTATATATTATAATAAATAAATTCATGACTTTAATAGACTGCATAAGACTATAATAGGTATGAATATTTTATCGTACAGACGATAAACCTCGACTATAACCAATCTAAATTACTACGTAACAGTACAGGGAGGGAAAACAAATACATTACAATAATATACATAAACAGAACATCAAATAAAATAGCCTACAAATTCCAAAAAACAAGATACAAAATAGCATATAAAACTAATAACAAACTTCAAAACAAAATACAACACAACATTAACAACAGAAAAACTACAAGCACCAGGTATATACAAATTAAACTATTCAAATTGCAACAAATTATACATAGGGCGAACAGGCGGCCGCTTTCAACAAAGAGTCGAGGAACACAAACAGAACACCATCTCAGCATTCTCCAATCACCTAAAAGAAACATGACACAAATACACAAACGTTAACCAAAACCTAGAAATCCTACACATCAACAAAAAAGGACCACATCCCAACACACTAGAACAATATGAAATTTACAAACACACAAAAACAGAAAATACAAACATATTAAACGAACAAACCCAATACAAAACACACATACTCTTTGATACTATGGAAAATCGTCTCCGCTCAACCTAACATCTCCAAGCAGAAGACACTGATGAAGATCGCCACGGAGCGATCGAAAAATTCTGTCTCAGTAAGTTTTTACTAATTTACAAAATAAATTAAAGTTCGGATAGTCATAAACCAATGTAAAAGTTATTAAGTAATACTTGTGTTATTTTCATGATACTTGTATTGTACACCTTTTTAATATATTACTTAATTTTATACGTTTAAATGTTTATAAGTTTTTTTAAAACTCGCGTGCCAAAATAAAGAAAGGAAGCATATCAGTTTAGTAGACCATTATATTGTTAAAATTACAGTAGAATTATAAAAGTGTGGGAAATAAAAAAATAGCATTATTTACAGAAAGTCTATTTAAATTGCAATGCAAACAAATATTCGCCAAATAGTTTAAAATGTGTGTTTTTTTAAATTCCATTACTACTTGAGTTTAGTCAAGTAAATTTTCCTTTCATACGCTACTTCCTAATAAGTAAGAAAATATAAGACTCATATCTAAACTTTTATTTGTTATTTAAAATTTGACGATTCAGTTTACCTCTATTATATATTTACCTGTTTTACCTAAAATTCAGTACATATCCAGTAAAGGTTTTTGATTAGTAAAACTGCGGATACTTTTAACCAAAAAATATAAAATGAAAGAAAGAAAAAATCAATTGTAATCATGTTAGAACAGTTCAATACGTTTTTATTTGATCATAATTCTAAGCATATTTTGTACAGTCTGGTGAGTATGTAAATATAAGCTATGAACATTAAATAAAACCTGGGCTATCTGCGTTTTGAATATGAAGCACTGAGAGCTCAGCTATAAACTGTGCAATTTGGTCCGAACATGTTTAACATCGAAACTATCTTTATATCCATACAGACGGTCAGCTGACTTACGTAACTCCAATTGAAATACAAAAATCCCAAAATTTTAAACTGCACAATCTAATTTGTAAAATATTTTTTACATATAGAACATTTTAAAAAATAACTACCTAAAATAATCTAGATTATTTATTATACGTTGTTTGGTACTTTTTAAAATAAGGTTAGAAATTTGTTAGACTCTTTAAATTGTTAAATAAATAATTTTTCAAATAAAATTAATAATAATAATAATAATAGCTTATAATAAAATATTTTTAACAGATTTTTTAAAATTAACTATTAAAGAAATTTTTTTAATGAGTCATTTATGAGTTTTTTTTGTAGAGGTATAAAACCAACCTTCTACTAACTTTCTGTAATAAAAATTACGCACTTAAAATACCTTTCCTGTTATTTCTAAGTATGTTAATGTTAAATGTGTTCCTTTCAGATATATGATACTCGATTTAGATAATATATAAAAAATTATATTAAAAGTTGAGATAGGCCGATACCTAAAATTTTCGATTCTAAAATATTTTTTCGATTCTCGATTCTTTTAAGTTTTATAGGTCTCCATGAAATTCTCTAATAACGAATTTAGTTAACATCTTAATCATATGGTGAAGAATTTCAAAAGATCCGTTTTAATATAATAGGCTACAGAAAAGGTCAACCTGTTTATGAATTGGAATTTCCAATATGACAAATACATCGTATATGATTTATTTAAAATTACAAATGTGAACTTCAGTAGCGGTGGGGGAGTAGTAGGGAGGGGAAGAGAGAGAGAGAGAGAGAGAGAGAGAGAAAGAGAGAGAGAGAGAGAGAGAGAGAGAAAGAGAGAGAGAATTCAAATGGCTCAGTGTTTACATTCAGTCAGACTTTAAATAATTTTTTAGTTCGCTTAAGACAAACAATTACATTCAAAGATCATTGCGCTGTGTAAAATTAATTAAGAAAATTAGTTTTATATTATTTTAATTTATCTCTTTTTAAAATTATATCACGCTAGTACAATAAGTTGCAAATAATTTGAATAATTAGATAAAATATTATCATAAACACCCGTGTTGTATTTGCCCGCCTTTAGTTTCAACACAATTGGAAAGTAATAAGTAAGCTTTCAGATAGAGTTGGTTAATAATTACGATTACATAATACACTTACGAACGTTTTCTCCTGTACTCCAGAAGTACTCCAGAGAATTCCTCAGACAATTTGAAGAGTTCCCTAATTCCTTCCTCTTTGTTCGCTACGTGATTCCCCGGTTTCTTTGATTAAACAGTATATTCCCTTGAAACTGAAGCTCAATTTTTAATTCAAGAGAAGTTTACCACTTTAGACCTTATATTTTATCTGTAAACTTCTTTTGAAAGTCATGTCATTAAACACTTATCGTACTGTAGTATTAAACGTAATTAAACATTACATAGCATTTAGAGTTGTTAAAAATTGTGTCACTTTTATCATTAAAATTATTACACAAATTTGATAATATTATTTTTTTATTTATAAAAAAGGAAATTTAGAGAGATGACGGTGATCTGAAATCAGTCCCATAGAACAAATATCAGACAATGCCTGGGAAGGCAATAAGTAAATATCTGTGTACTAATAAATATAAAGTAGGATTAAATAACACTTAATTAAACGCTTAATTAAATAACACTTTAGTATCCTCATATCACTTTTTATTGAAACGAAAACAAATTTGGATGTAGGCACTTGTCAAGAAGGTTTGAAAAAAACATAAGAAGCGTATTTAAGCTTTTGTAACTTAAAGATTATTTATAGGTTATTTCTTTCGATTGAATTATTTTTTCAAAATAATTTTTAAATGGAATTATCAATAGATTTAGATTTATAATAGAGTACCCGTTCCACATCCTCAAGTGCAGTACCTGTGCTACATTTTTTTTAACCCAGCATACGTTCCACATTATCATGTAGAACGCCTGTTCTACGTTCTTTGACGCATCACCCGTTCCATATTCACAAGTAGAGTACCTGTTCTACATTCTCTGACGCAGCACCCATTCCACATTCTCAAGACGAGTACCTGTGCTACATTTTCTTTGACGCAGCACCCGTTCCACATTATCATGTAGAGTACCTGTTCTATATTCTCTGACCCAGTACTCATTCCACATACTTAAGCAGAATACCTACATTCTCTGACGCTGCACACGTTCCACATTCTGAAATAGAGTGTTCTATTCTTTGACCCAGCACCCGTTCCAAATTATCATTCAGAGTACACATTTCACATCCTCAGATAATAAAGACGTTTAATTTTCTAGAGCGGGCATCCAGCTTAGATCTACCAAAACCGAAAATCCAGCCCTTTGCTTAGGTTTTTCAGAGCTACGGAAGATGTTTCCCAAAATGCAAGTGTTAAACTCTGATCATCACTAAATTGCATTAAAGCACACCAAGAGTTGAAACTTTCATCAGACATGAAGAATTAGTTTTCTGTTTCATTTCTTTACATAGTATTATGAAAATAATGGGTGTCCTATATTTGTAAATTATAGCACATGGATTTTATATTATTGGTTCAACACTATAAAACTAAAAAATAGTGAGAACTGCGTGAATGTTATCTAAAGGAATTGCATGAATGCTTCTGTATAAATTATGATCACTTGAGGACGGGACGGCGTGATTTTAATAACCCCGAAATTGCTTCAATTCATAAAATCATTTTTTTTTTGAAATTGCTTTTTAAGACAACTACTGAATTGAAAGCTTCTAATGTGACAACGACTCAGAGAAAGTAAAAATTGGTGGAGGATTTTCATTACGATAAAAGAAACAAACTGAAGGAGAGTTGACATTTCAAACTAATCAAAAATATTTGTTCTTTGTAAAAGAAAACTGTGGATTTTTAGACGACTTCTGTTCGAGACTGATATGAAAATCCGTTGCGTTTTAAGCTCGTTAATTTTTGATTCGCTGAAGTTGTAACTTTATTAAAATATCTTACACTCAACGTTTATGAACGCAAAAAGCGATATTTGTCAGTAATTCTACTTTATAAATTAATTTAAATTTTAAATTTGAAGCGTAGTAATTTTGACTAAACACAAAAGGTTTCATCTATCGTCATGTACAACAAAATCTGTGACTGAATAACACTCTTGAAACTAAAAAAGATAAATATATGAAATGATTTAGATCTTCAATTACTATTTAGCTTTAATATTTATTATTTTAAAATTATGAGATATACTAATATGAAATAGCAAACATGAAAAAATATTGAAATATAATCAGAACTGTATTTTTTAAACTCGAAATTATTTAAAAAGGTAATGAAATTAAAATATTTGTTACAAGTTTCATAATATAATTGTTGTTTTTTTTTATTTATTACTTCCTTCCACTACAAACATTTCCAACAAAATATTTGAACCTGGTATAATCCATTGTTACACTTAATCTATTAAACTAGTTCATATAATATAATGAGAAATCCCTATTGTGTACTTTACTTTAATTTTTAACAAATTATGAAAACGTTTTAATGATTTAGGTAGAAATGTAGACTCAGTTTCTATACCATATTTTAATAACATTTTTGTCGCAACACCTCATGCTATACAATTTTTGTTCAGTTTTAAAAAAAAATTAGGTGAAATGGAGAAGCTTGTGCATGCACAGATAGGTTTGTGTAAAATTTTTAAAAGCGTTGCACACTCTATTGCGTTGCAATAGCAAAGTGTTGTATACACCTGACTCAGTCTAGCGAGGGTAAACGCTTCGAGCCGAGTTTTAAAACATAAATTTTCGCTCGAAAACATCGTGATAAGTGTTTTTAATTTGGAGAAGTTATTGGATCTAAGATATGTAAATATTGTTCTCAGGTGGGGGAATACCGCTAAGTCATAAATAGTTTAATACACGCAGCACGCGTGTAAATAGTGTCAAAAGTAATTTTAATTTTTGTTCAATACAGTTTAGTTTAGGTGTGTTATTTTTCTTATTGCTACAATAAATTTCCAGTAGCTTGCTTTCTGAGAGCGTTTGAAAATTGTTAGGTTCCAGTGAACCATCTTAAATCACGATTGCTATAGTGATTGCAACTACAAGCTGCAACCACTGAAATAAGTGTCGCGCTGTTGTCTCCACTTGGGTCAATGTTGATCACGAGCACAGTTTGGTCGCTTTGAAATGTTGGAAGAGGAAATATGTCTACCAGTTAAATTGAAATATTTTTTTACTAGTTGGATAGGACTAGACTTAAATGTTTCTTTGCCTTTGCTTTTCCTACAGGCTTTATAAAACGTCAGCAATGTGGTGGCTAAATAAATCTACATCGTCATCTTAGTAATCTTTTATAATGCCTCTAGTAATGCTTGCCTGTCTTTGTCTGTTACTCTCCAAATCTTAAGCACTGCATCTTCTTTGCTTCGTTTTCGGTTAAGATATATGTGCCAGATAGTCTGCAAACATCTCCGATTCTTCTAGATCAGTTTTTAACCATGTGTTATTGCCAGCTCTGATTGTTGGCATTTGTGTTTTCGGCCCCTTGAGTAAACTTGTGACTTGCCACAGGAAATAGTCGTTTTCTTTACAGGTCAGACTTTACAGATAGCTCCTGACTGCATCATTCTTGAATTGCTGCAGAGTGTTTCGTACCACGGTGGTGATTCGATTAAGCCTTACCCTGCCTGTTTACCTTATCTCCTCCCTTATTCACTAGCATACAAACCTCAAGGGTGTAGCATTGTCTTTATTGCAGATTGGGTTGTTGATAGGTATAGAAGTGTTGTTCCAGGCTGCATGTTGTAGACATTATTACTTCTCTCTCAAGTCGGTCGCTGTTTCTTAGAGGTACAGCGAGCTTGATTTTACCTTCCAGATTTAAACGATAGCTCATACACTAGACAACTTAGGAGCCACCCTTCGTCACAGGCCTTCGCTAATTGTTAGGATGACCGGCGTGAGGTCAGAGCTAAGAGTACACTCTCCTGTTGTACTGACGAAGAACTTTGCAATCTCGCTGCCGACAAAAAAATCAAGTCCGGCACATTTCTGGTTTCGGTTAGCCAGTAGATCAGCTTTCAAGTCGATTCAAGATATGATTTGTTGGCATCCTGCTTCATACAATGCCTTTCCTCCCAGAGCAGACAGAAGCCCCAAAAGATGTTTTTAGCATTGAAATTACTTCCCATTATAAACTTGCGACCAAGGCTGGTGAAAAGCTTATTGTAGTCGTCTCGCTGCAGACTGGACTGTGGAGGACAGTGGGTGGCAGAAACTGAGAAACGGCTCATCTTCTTCGGATATAAAAATACCACAGTGACCTAATGATCAAGTTGTATCTTCAGATTGTGAGAATGGTTGATAGTATTCTTTATTATCACTGCAGATAACTCACTATTACTGTAGTAGACCGAGCATATCAAGCCTACGTCATCGGAACCGCCGCGTAATAAGATGATTAACACGCTCTCATTGCCAGGTCGAACATTACCCAATTGGATATACCGTATATTACAAGTATTTCATGCAGTTGTGTAAGATGAGCCTTCGATTCAGTTGACGTCATCACCAGCTGGATGGTGACGTCGTGATCGCTCTTCCGACATTATCGTGTATCTATATAACTTCCTTGAATATGATTCAGATTTCTGAAAGAAGAGAAATATTGGAGAATATTAAAAGGCAACCGCTTTAGATTACACTTTGAGTATGGTTACAATTAGGTCTCTATACATTTTGTATGAGAGCTAATATTAGTTGTTTACAGTTGGAGCTCATAGTTTTTAGCCCCTACATGTGTTCTCTTAACAGCACTAGGCTAGTTCAGAGTTGTATTGTACTATTCAACTGGAAAAACACCCTGAGGGAAAGTAACTGTTTGGCGACGTTTTTCTGTGAATCTGACGGACTACAGGTACACTAGATGCACTCATCTCATGAAAAACATTTTTCGTTATTGGATATTCCTTAATGTAGTGATTAATTAACTGTGATTACTCATGAAACAAAGATAGGAGCCCTCGAACCTCGAGGCAGGAAAATGGCGACAAAGGCTTATCAGTAATATTAAGTAAATAGTGAATGGAAATATTCTATAGCCATCGTTAAGATATTCAAATGAAAGTAATAAGTTATAGATAATATATTTATTTATCGGGTTTATGTATAGGCCTATAACATATTATTGTGTTTCACTAGTTAGGCCTACTTTTACTCTATGCCTATAAATTTTATAATAACTACTCTGTTGGTTTTAGTTAATGGTAACAGACACGTTATGGCTACCACATACATAGTCATGTTAGGATAATATATGGAAGTTAGTGATTTAGACTCTGAAAATAATTAAATGTAAACTAGAATAGAAAGTAAAAGTGTTTATAAAGATTGTAGTAGGAAAAAGGTATTTAAAAAAGGTAAAAAGTAACTTGTAGCAAAAAGGCAGGTAGAACGTGATCGAAACAAAGTAGGTATACTGACCGTCATAAATAGGAGAGAGTGGTCTGATCCTTTAAAATTCAAAAACGCCTCTATAAGAATCGAACTAGAAAAAGGAAGGTTAAAGTTTAATCCTACTAATCATTATAAGTAGGGTAGAAATAAATGACCGATTTTCAATATAATAAAAACAGGTATTAAATTCTTATAAATGCAAAAAATTTAATCTAATCATTATAAGTAGGATAGAGATAAATGTTTGATTTTCAATTTAATAGAAAAAGATATTAAATTCTTATTGATTCAAACAATTTAATCTAATCATTATAAGTAGGATAGAGATAAATGTCTGATTTTCAATATAATAAAAAAAGATAATAAATTCTTACAAACCCAAAGTAATTTCATTTAGTATTGTCTACCATTCTAAACATTACAAAGGTTAATAAGAACAGTTACACCACTAATCAAACAATCTTTATGGACACTATTAGTTATGTCAATCCTTTGTTATATAAACTATGTGACAAAGATTCTACTGCTTCAACTTTAAACAAAAATTACCGTTTTATAAGCATACCAGATAATTCCAAATTTCGAAGAAAAATAAGCCTTCAGATATTAAGAAACATACTGTGTAAGATATTCTCTATTTATTATATTGTATTAGATTTATATTGTTGCAATTAAACCGTGTTTATTGTTATCTCATTCAGAATATTTTAAATTTGTTTTCACCTTTTCCCTTTATTTTTAACTGATGTTTTAGTCTTTTTTGTAAGTATAAACATTTTTCATTTGTTATTGGTATTGAGATCATGCTTTTTATGATCAATTCCGTTACACTTTCACGTACATTTATCTCTTTTGAAGTAAACGATGGGTTGACCTTACTACAAATTGCGTTAGAGTTATGTAATTGTTTTTTCTTCTAAAATAATATTTAAATAGGATAAATTAATAATATTTTAATAATGTAAAAACACTTTTCTGTTATATAAAACTCAAAGTTATATAATTACTTGAAATAAAATGAAACATATTTGTTTTTTAAAAATTAAGGAAATTGTTTTCGTATAGAGTTATGAGATTTTTGTCTTGCAACCCAATGTATTTTTAAAACATTTTAAAATTATAAACAATACCTAATGGATACAAACAGTGTTGAATTTTTGTAGTAATGAATACTTTAAGCGAATATTTATTTATTCATTATAGTCTTTGAATCAGTTTGTTTTATCAACCCGTCTCCCTCCCGCACTGATCCACTCTATAGCCCTATGTGTTTGCTATTCTCCAGTGGTAACTGTTCAAGCGCATATCGTGGCCGACGCCACGTTCAGGTCTAAATTAACTGGAGATTTGAGAGTTGCAGTGATGGCAAAAAATCCCCCGCGAGTGACAGATGAGATGAATTACACTGCAATGCGATCGGAGTCACAACCCTGACCTCTGGGCCACCTGTACGGTCTGGTTGCTGTTGATAGCTTCATAAAATAAGGGGCAAATACAAAAGATCATTTATAGCAGTAAGTTACTTGATGAAATCTTATATTTAAATGCGTATATCGTTTTGAATAGAATTATGGTTTTTATTCGGTAAAGTTACAAAAACCACTGTTTAAGTTAGTAGAATGGTTGCCAAAATTATATTAAAACCAGACCCTATACATAAATATATAAATATTTGTGTGTGTGTGTGTGTGTGTGTGTGTGCGTGCGTGTGTGTGTGGTGAAAGAGAGTGTGTGAGTGTGCGTGTGCACATAACATCTCCATAAGAGATGGAATAACATTTTTAAGGCATGCTATAAATGTAATTTTGTTTCCAACATCAAACGAAAAGCCTGATGCTGTAGTTACTTCATCAGTCTATGATTAACTCTTATTTAGAATCTAATCTGGTGAACTGGAATTAATGTTTGAGCTCATTTTATCAACCAAACTAATAACAAATATCCAATCACAAATAATAATTTACCTTTGTATTCATGTTTCAATGAACAAATCATCGAGAATATCTACAATGATTTTTCAAACTATAACTAGTTGCAAGCAAATTTGTATAGGTTCGTTGCTTCATGCATTGTTCACGTGCAGTAATTTAAAGTGTAAGCATGTCTAAATATAATACTAGATCATAATACATTTATTGTACACATACAGTAATTATTTATTATATTGACGTATGTGTGACTTAAATTAATTTTTTAGAGTAGTTTATAGAAAAATATTTGAAAGTTTTAAAAATAAAGTAAATTTTATGAAATTTCAGGAAAGTAAATCAAGAACGTAAATTTTAAAAATTTATAATCATCCTGAAATACGAAACATTATTTTAAAGCGAAAAGTTATAGGCTAATAGTTATTGGGTTATGTTGTATTTTTGTTATCAATGGGAAATCAGGTTATAGGGTAAATATTAAGGGGAAATGTAATTGTAAAATACTTGTATAATGTTATAGGAAGTTGTTATGGGCGACCACATCACGACTGTCATTGGTTTAAAAAATAAATTGTATAATAAATTATGACTTCCAATGGTTTTTATACACAATTCATTATTTGGTATAAATTTTTATCGAAGTTAATTAGTTCAATTGGAGGATACTCCGTGACTAGTATTTCTACAATTTTAGTTTTGCCGTAGTTATAATTTCAATTCTTACGCAAATATTTTCAATTTCTTCATGGTATATGCTAATAGCTAATTATGTTGGAGATTATTATTAAAATATAGTTATCGGTTTTCAAATTGAAAATTTGTGTATCGTATTAGCCATTTGTCGAGTTTATTAATTTAGTCAGGTTTTTTGTTTGTTTTAATAAGCTTTACAGATCTTCACATATCAGAGTGTTCAGTTATTCTGTACGAGAGTGATTGTTGTTCGTAAAATTTACTCTTCATCCTTTACCGCGGTATTTCCTTGTTTCTATCGTAATAGTTCATTCCTAGCCATATGGTTTTTGTTTTTGATAACCATCTGTTATCATATATATATATATATATATATATATATATATATATATATATTGATGATGATGAAAAGTTATTATCTGGAGTAGATCCGTTCATTCTGCAGTGCATAAAATCGCAGTTCTGACGTTTCGCTAGAACCTTATCTAGCATTGACGAGGTGAACCCAATAACAGTTAGTTGAAGAGTGAGTGAAAGGTCTTCAACTGTTGTTGGGTTCACCTCGTATATGCTAGATGAGATTCCAGCGAAACGTCGGAACTGTGATTATATGCACTGCAGAATGAACGTATGTACTCCACAGATAATAACTATTCATCAAATGTTTCCATCCGTGAAGGAATACGTATCAGCATATATATATATATATATATATATATATATATATATATATATATATATATATATTCACTAATCATTTCACTTAGGTATCTTTTT
Organism: Prosapia bicincta; assembly: GCA_036971475.1. NCBI lineage: Eukaryota > Metazoa > Arthropoda > Insecta > Hemiptera > Cercopidae > Prosapia > Prosapia bicincta. Next base: position 109,832,611 of record JBAIZL010000001.1, on the reverse strand, counting down.
TCTAATCTAGGAAGATTTTCTTTCCCTTTTGGTGAATGTCTTGTAAGCCTATTTTGAATCCTGTATATTATCTTCGTTTTCTATTTTAGTATTTTCTAATACTTTATTTTTATAACATCTGCGGGTACCTTATTATTATACATTCACTGAATAGCTTAGTTACGGAAAATAAGTACGCGGTAAAATGAGTAACTCTATATCTTATTAACTCTATAGCCTACTTATGAATATTCATGTAATCTTATTTTGATATTGAACCATGAATGAAACTAGCTTTTATAATATAACGAGATATTTGAAGGGCTTTTAAGCCGCCCCCCCCCGCCGGTGTACTTCCGTATAGTCTTATACGTAAAGAACATTAATTATACTTAATTATTACATTGTTCAATTGGAACGTTTCTTAATAAATTACCGTCTGATTGGAATAAAAATTAAGAGTAATTAGAATCAACAAATAGTTTTATTTTATATTAAAGATTCTGAACTTATTTCTGAAAGAAAAATAAGTCTGTATGTAGAGCTAAGAGATTCTTAAATTATTTTCCGTCATAATGAAAAATCACTTAAACTTACAGAGTAAGAAACGTTTACATGATATAAGAGGTTCTGAACGGAGTGACACTGCATAAAATGATTTTCTATGTGAATACCTGATTGATATAAAAACACAGTCATAAGTTTGGTGGCAAAAGTGAAGAGCCAGTAGGATAAGTAAAAAAAGTTTCTATATTCTACTTGGTTCTGGTGAATTTCGTATAGTTTAATTTTATAAAAGTAAACATTTTCGTACATACCTATATAGATAATATTCTTTCTTAAAACTTTCATAATAGTTTAAATACGTTCAAGGCAAATGTATTGACAAGACAATTATAAAATAGAGTCTGGAACAAATGTTTTAATTATCAACTCGTTTATCGTGCCAATAATTTCTACTAAAGAATTATTGATAATGAGAAATGTTATTAGAAAACCCCCAAGAGTTACACAGGTCACCCGGCGAAATCGATGTATTCTAGCGAGCTTTATTAGGCAAGAGAGATTTTGAAGGAAGTCTACTTAGGTTAATTGGTGCCTTAAAAAATCATAGGTCATTCATATGCTTTATTTTCAAGTAAATAATAAAATTGTACCTTTTGTTTGTACGGAAACTGTTTACAGAAATTTCATAGTAGAAGACCTATATAACCTTTTAATTTATGCACAATAAATTAGGACGTTCTAAAGAGAGCACGTAATATGAGAAACGCCCCCATAATAACAACAGGGGGTGACGTAAACATTGTGTTTGAACTATATAATGTTTTTCACAAAACGAAATCGTCTTGTAAAGTTAGGAATGTTACAAATAAAATTATGTGTAATGAAATTCGTCATAATACAAACAATATTATTTTTATAATAATAGAATAAACAATTTTAATAATGTCTATTAAGAATTGAAAGCTGCAAAATTTCTTGTCAGATTTCTAAACCCTACAATCCAGCGTCAGAACAATATGAGAGAGGGGGGTTTCGATCGTACTGCAGCACCATCCGTCTCGCAAAGTCAGGGTTGGACCCTCGAGGGCCCTTCAGCCAATTACTGAAACCTACCCTCCCCTAGCCCATCCGAGTTTTTACTGCACTCAGAGCAATTTGTTCGAGTAGTGTTAAATACCCGGCAGTGTGAAATCATCTTTATCACCTTCACTAGAGACAGATTTATTGCAACAAACATACATTTACGGCTATAAATAACTTTCTCGGCCAGCAGAAGAAATCTCGTTTTAACACTATATTTTTAACACGGTATTTTTGCTTTATAAATAATACAACAAAGCATTTAACTATTGTAACAAAAACGTTAAACAGAGAGATAGGCTACTCAAAGAGACATAGTATTTAAAATTATAAAAAAATTAATAGGCTACATGGCCTTCCTACGTAAAGGATTGAGCAAGAAATCTGTTTCATTAAAAGCGGAATTTTCAAGTTAGAGCTGTTACTAAATGTTTCAATCGTAGTAGTTGAATTTATATATTAAAGTAAGTCAGTTATTGTAAAAAAAACAAGCAGCTGTGTATAAATTAAAAGAAGACAGCTAATTAATTACGAGTTTCTGGGTTAGATAGAAAAAACCTCCATTACTAAAACGTCAGGGAAAGGATTGTAAAATTAAAGTATTTGAAATAAACTACATATCCGTTTTGTAGCGGGAGATTTTTGAACGGTAGATAACGAATTGTGTATTTTATCCTGGGACACTTCTAAAATATGAATGGAGACAAATCCACTTAGTGCTTGGATATTTCTAAAAGATGAATGAAGAGAAATAAGTTTTGTCTTGGAGTATATGTGAAAAATAAATGAGGAAAATTCCATTTTGAGCAAGGGAATTTCTGAAAGATAAATAAGGGAAAATCTATGTTGCTGTGGAAAATTTCTGAAAAATGAACTAAGAAAATATCTTTTTTGTCTTGAAAATTTTCAAAAGGAGGTAGCCTCGAGTACGTCAAGCTGAACTTTGGTGTTTTACAAAAACAAATAGTAATCATGAAGGAGAAGATTTGAGATGGGGATATACGGTGTGTAGTCAATAATGTACAGTCTTTCTAAGATGTAACCTCATACATGGATCTTTCTAGGTAAAAAATAAATAAATATTAAAACCGATTTAAAAGTGTCATTTATTACAGTCAATTATTTCTATTTATTAGGAATTGTGTGGTTCAGTTTATTAATAAATACATAAAATCCTCTTAACCACAAACTTTCTTTATTTTACCCTTATATACATTTCAGTTACCAAGTAACCATCCTCAGAGGGATAATATACAAAGACAGAGTCTCTTTCAGTGACTCTGTCTCTTTATGTCAACCCTCTGAGGATGTTTACGTCGTAACTGAAATGTTCAAAAGGGTAAAATAAAGAAAGTTTGTGATTAAGAGGTTATTATGTATTTATTAATTATTTCTAATATAACATCATTAATACAAAATCTATTTGAAATTATATTCATAGAAATTAAAACTTAAACTATGTTGAAACTTAGTTGAAGCTGTTTCATAATAAAATAGTAGTTACTATTTACTCAATTTTTTATTTGCTCAATTTATTCTGAACCTTTTCATTTATCTAAGGGAAATTATATAAGCGCGTACGGATTACGTTCGTGGCATTTGTTTAAGGAGCGTTTAAAGCTGTTTACTGATGCCAGTAACAATACGGGTAAACATCTCCCAGTCAAGAGTGTTATTACCAACCGCAAAGACTGTAAAAAGAAAAAATGGAACAGCACTGAAACAAGGTTTTCTAATTTCCGGTTTCAGTAGCTAAAGGGGTTAGGTTCCATCAACGATAACAAATGAAATGTCAGCCTGTTACAGCTGTTTTTGCTGCATGTCTGTAGAAAAATCGTTTTCTGTCTTAACCTGGGGGCAGAATCAATATTACTGGAGCAACTTGCTATCTTTATAGGAAGTGCTTTATGTAAAATTTTTTTACATGCAGCACACACATACCCTCACTCACCCTCTTACATTCACATAGAGTAACACACACACACACAAAACACACACACACACACACACACACACACACACACACACACACACACACACACACACACACACACACACACACACACACACACACACACACACACACACACACACACACACACACACACACACACACACACACACACACACACATACCCTCACTCACCCTCTTACATTCACATAGAGTAACACACACACACAAAACACACACACACACACACACACACACACACACACACACACACACACACACACACACACACACACACACACACACACACACACACACACACACACAAGCCCCCCAAATTAAATAAATACAAACACTTGACGCTTAAGAATATTTAGAAATGTGTGTGTGGTAGTATTTTTCATTAGAGTTCTGTTATAAATTACTTTAGTAGACTTAGTAACAGAATATTACAAGTTTAAATATATATATATATATATATATATATATATATATATATATATATATATATATATATATATTTACTGAGTACGCCTGAGGACGACGGCACAGCCAGCCATTGAAAGTTAGCTCTCATAAATACCAAGTAAGATTCTTGTTTAAGTACATAAGTGAAATTGATAAGTGTATACAAGAAAACAGTGTTGCATAATCTAATATATATATATATATATATATATATATATATATATATATATGTATGTATATATATACATATATATGTATGTATATATTGCGGATGACCGCGATGGTTCCCTTATAAGACGTATTCTAGTTTGGGGAAATCTTATGAGCACGGCCAATGATTTTCTGAACTCGTTAATCTACGATATTTTTGGGTAAAACCCTTATTAAAAAAGGAAGTGTTACAAACAAAATATAGGCTATGTTAGATAAGAAACGACAATCTAAACTTATCTATAACTTTTAGTACTATTTTATGTTTTTGAAACATGAGTATTTATATTTAAATAAAATCTGACATTCTTTAATCTTTGTGAAATGTAATGTGAAACGTTGATTGTTTTCTAATTGAACATTCCTTTAGTTTGAAGTACAAAAGAAAATCCGTTCACATTTGACGATGTAGAAGATACTGTTTCAGAACAATTGATAGATCCACCCAACTAAGCTTATAAATGTGTTTGTCGTTTCGTTATGAACAATATCACATAAAATCAGCAGGTATCCGGTAATAATCCATTGCAGTATAGTAACACTTAATGAAGTATTATTGTTAATGAATTATACAATATGCTGTTTCCAAACTAAACCCATACCTTTAAGGTTTGTAATTGAACTAGTATGATGAAAATATAATTTAAGTTTGCTGGTATCTTTATATATAAAAATACCTGAAATTACCTGAAAATACCTGAAAAGTGTAATTTGTGAAATATTAAATTAGCTCCATCTCAGTTGGTTATTGTAGGAAAATAAGTAAAATATTATTTCTATCTTCAAGTATCCCTGATTATAAGTGCAACAAATTGTCTACAAAGAAAAACAACGTTTTTTCATTGTATCCTAATCATTGCACCAACAATGATTATCCTGATTAGAGATTTAAATATATGTTTTTATAAAAAGTTGAAGTATTGATTAAAGATATCTGGAAGAGTTAGAACGTCATAGCGTTAACCTTCGAGGGCTGCGAATGACGTGCGAGGATCAAGTGCTCTCGATGGCTTTATATGTTTTGTCATAGAAATCAACTGAATTAAATTACTATACAAATATGTATGGTCTTACTTCGTTAGGAGTTAAAGAAATAACAGAGTTATGTTTTTATCAATTCGTTGATGGATTATATCTTTAAAATCACGATAGACAGGTGGTCTTAACATTTTATCACCTTGATACCTTTAAAATCTTCTAACACTGTTTTTGTTTTGCTAGTTTTTAACAATGAAGTTTACTTGATTTTTTTTAAACGTTTTACTAATTGTAATAAAAGTAGATGTCTGTAACCTATTATTTAATTGTCTACCAATATTGTAAACACCGTTAAATTTACACTATCAAAATGTCCTATTGCCATGTACATTGATTACTACCTATTAAGATTACTTACTACGACTTAACCTTACCAGAAATATAATATTAATTATTTATTATTATTAAACCACGTTATATAGTTATTATTAAAAACAACGAAGTGTAAAAATTCCACTTAAAATGTCTAGAATGTAATAGAAAAGTTTAAAATTCTTCTGATGACTTGTCTATTATTGACAGATCTAAATGTCTCTCTTGCGTAATTAACACGTAAAGTTTTAACGTAAAAACACGTAACTAGCGTCAAGTTAGAGGTAATTTGGGCCCTTATGTTAGATTTACATTGCCAAATCTATTCAAATCTATGCATAATATTCATATTCTGAATAACATTATGAAATTATCTTTTAACATTCCCTTTATGTTGAAGTTGGAATAAAAATATGAAGGTAAGTATACTGTCGAAAGTTGTAAATTATAGGTTCTTAATTCCAACGTCTTCAAACACGAGCTACCGATATGTTTAAAACATTATGGTAATTACCCTTTTAAGTGAAACTTTTACTTAAATGCCTCCTTTACGTAAAGTAGTTCTCTCTTTTCCATTGCTGTTTGTTAACCTGGCTCATAGACAACTTATCTACGAGCAAAAGCTTGAGTAGCCTCACCAGGATGAACTATTTAAAAATGTCGAGAATAGAACGGTTTAGTTTAAAATTATGCTAAAGGATGCATAGCTTATAAACATTGTTTGTTGTTATTAGACTGTTTAATTGGAGGTAAAAGATTTATATTTCATTACTATACAATTTTGTGTTCTTCTCTTTTGCTCTTTAACATATCATTTTTCAAAGTAATCTATACATTCTTATAGTTTTAGTTAGGTCTTAATTAATAGATGAATAATGTCAACAGTGAAGTCTTACATTTAATAACATTCCTGTCATGATGGGATTAAACTAAACTTGCTTGTTCATTTAAAACATACAGAGACACATTTCACTCACGGATTATAACCTATGTGAAAAGAATTCTCTCGCGTTCTCTAACAAATCTAATATATTTTCCAACCTAATAATTCTATGATATGTATCTTCTTGTGTTTGTTGGAACATAAAGTAATTACATTTCTAACCTTATTAGAGAACGTAAAATGCTGTTGCAGTTAATTGCAAGTTACTTTTCATTACGTAAACTTTTAAATTAGTTGCCATATATTCACTTGTAACTTACATTTATAACACTTACACCACTCTTGATGGTTCAGTGATTTCTATGTAATTTAATTTGTACTTTATTAAAAAAAAATGTATATGAAACATTTAAAAAGTATTAAAATATTCGCAAATTGCATTTTAAACATTGGAATACAAAAGTGTAAATTGCATTTTTTTACTCTCTCATTAACTGTTCTAGAAATTAAAAAAATGTTTTTGAAAAAATATGGAAAGTTAAAATTATAGCTTTAGGCAATGTTTAATTATGTTGCTTTTCGAGTTATAATAGTCAAACTCAAAAATACAAGCGGGCGTCTAAAAGAACAAGTAAATATATTTTTAGATTTTCTATTGTATCATTATTTGGTTTAATAAAATATTATTATTATTATTATTCACCAACATTCAGAAAAAAATCGGTACATTTACTTACAAATTAATAAACAAAACTGTGAATTAGACTATTAATAAAATATGTAAAAATATAAATGGTAAAGCTATAAGATTTCCACAGGCTTTCAAACCTGTCCTGACTGGGTTACGCGAAGAGAGATGCGCGGAAGGTAAATAGGTGCCGTGCAACTCTAATTTTTTTTTCTTAAAGGGAAAGGGATCGGTTCGAAATATATAAATTCCAGGGATCATAATAATATGATCCATAGAAGTTTAAAGGAATATTTAGTTAAAATTTTTTAACGTAAATTATTTTAAATAATTTTCTAAAAACATTATTACTTAGTTTTGCTTTAAATTATTCAAATTATTACGTCTCACTATGCTACGTCCAGGCCAAAAGGAACATGGCGGAAGTCGCAAACAGAAACCACGCTCTGCTACCAACTCTACATAAATTTTCCAGCTAATTGATAAGTAATTGGTACAATCTTTTATATCAAAATTAAATTCTTTTAAATAAAGTTTAATTTCGTTAAGAGTTTAGGACGTTAAAATAGTGTAAAATTCAAAATTTGTGTTACTATGCGAGTATTATAACAAAGTGATTAAGCCCAGTGGTGTTACAAATTATATTTTTCAAATACCAATTATTAGACTCAGAATATGTATAATATATTTATTATTACATTTAATTATTGAAACAATTTTAATAGTGGAATAGCATATCTATACCACAAATTCAGTAACGGTACAATTGTTTAAATGGGTTAACTTGATTAAGTGATTTAATATTTATAAAAGGAGATTAATTATTGTATAATTTTCTTCAGTTCAATTTGCACTTAAGCCTATGTTGTGAACTCATAATAAATAAATTTTTATTTGTATTCATTTTTCTAAAAAGCGTCTTTCTTGAAACATATCACTTATCAATTCAATTAGAATGCATATTACTTTGCAGGTTACCTATTAACTATGTATCATGTAACTGCAATGTTTAATATCCATCATATTAATTGATGTTACTCTACACACAATTTCAGTTCTTTCTGATTTAAACGACATCTTGTATGGTGATAGAATGTTTAAAAATATTTTATATTTTGAATAAACCATTGCTTTATAACATTATTTATCCAAGTATGATTTCAAGTGGCCTTTAATAACATTCGTCACCTTAAAATTATCTTGATTGATTGAATTTTTACTACATTATTCAACGCAGCGTAATTCTTTTATGTAAATTATTAATTTCCTAGATATATTAGAATCTGGGCCTAAATATATTATTATGGTAGCTTTGTAAACGTTTTACTAAAATTGAAGTCCCTGAATGGCAATATATACGTTTAACCAAAAAAGACGAGATGTATATGTTTAACTGATAATTATTTCCGCAGTAGGTAAACATACTGCACGATGCACAGTGTATGTACATGCGTGACATAGTAAAGTGGTAGGTTGGCGTTACCTTCTGGTGGCACGAAGTCAGACCTTGGCTGCTTCAGTGTCCTTTTTCGTCGCGTATTATATTGCTTCTGCTGGAGGCGTAGATATAAATTCAAAAGTTTCATTCTAGCGTTTGAAGCATAAACCCCGTCTTAGAGTTAGAGGCTAGGTCTCATATTGTACACATATTTTTGTTGTTGAACTTACAAATAAATTAATTTTCTACCAAACATTAAACATGCAATTTCGGTCCTTGAATTTGCACGCACCTACTGTGCTAATGACACGGCAATATATTTTATTCACGAAACTGCAATAGATGTTTTTCGGTTAAAATTTTATATTTCGGTTTCTGACACAAAATATAAAAAAGTAATGAAAGTGAAACAATCGAAAGAAATGAATATTCATGTAATAAATCCTAGTACTGTGGTGAAAAAGATGGCAATACTGCTATAAACATTAATTATTTATCATAATTATCCAGAATGCAACAGATTAGTCTTTGGTTATCAGAAATATTTTATGAAATTTAGGAGAAATGGAAATGAACACTGAATTAAACCGGTGGGAAATTGGGAAAATTAAGAAACTCTTAAAACAGTTTCTGGTAGAATGTAAATCGCCGATTACAATTTATATACTGTGTGAAATGAGTAATAGTTACTATTTATAAAAAAAAAAAAAATTAAGAATATAAAATTATTGATGTTTAAATAGATTGAGTTTATCTAGAACAAAGAGACAATTCCAGTACCGAATAAATTCTGAAATTGAAAGAATTGATAGAAGATAATGGTCACGATAGAAATCTGATGGAGAAGCTGGCACGACCCCCAAGATTAAACTTGGATGCTTTGTTGTGCAGGAGTAAATGAGATCAAGTTTATAAGTTCTTTGTAGTAACTTTTCTATCCTGTAATGTTTTTATAATTCAGAAAACTTAAATTGTTATATATAATTTTGAGACATTATATCTTACTCGTGTAGTAAAATAGAAGAGGCAATTAGTCTCATAATGTACAAGATATTATACAGATTCCTAAACTGTGCGTTCTGTCAGAGCATAGCAACCTGTAATAACAGTTTGGTTTTTGTAATATACTTTAAGATATTTGCTTTTGATTTTTTGTCGAAAATAGCAGTTTAATTATCAATTGTGATGTCTAATAAAGAACGAATGTTTTTGAAATGTATAATAGGAGTATTTTATGATTTTTATACAGCCGTCTTTTAGACACTAATAACCAAATTATAGGTAAATAACTAACCATAAAATTATATAAATAATTAAATATTTAAGGTTCACTTTTGTAAATAAATTTCTCCACTTTTAACAAAATCCTCTGTTCTTTCTAAAATTCCTTGTATATATCTGCTCGCGATGCCCGGAATAATTTTGGAGTTTAAAATGCATTGAAAATGTTAGACTTCAGAGGTTTTTCTATATTAAGGTGTTTAGTGTAGACGATAGATTTTCCATGACTACACATTAAATACAATGTAGTCAGATAAGGTAATATGTGATCCAATTAATTTGCCTTTTTGACCAAACCGTTTGATGCTAAATTTAAATAACTTCTTGCCTCAAAATAAAAAATACAGAAGCCCCTAGTTTACTGAAAATATATTTCATGTCTCGTCATCAATGTCTTTTAAGTGATCTGGTAGTTTATTTGAAAAAAAAGTGATTTCCCTTAAGATCAGTAAAAGATATTTTGTGACGGTTCTACTGAGGTAAGTAAAAACACTTATACACAGTGCGAAATCAGCTGTCTCTCGACTGAATAAGGACACGAAAATACAATTAGTTTTAGAACGTAAACAATAAGGAAGTAAAACATGTATTTGGATTTCAAAATCTTTCTTATTTTTCTTTCTGCAGCCAGCGATATATTATTATAATATCAATAAATGAAAATTATCTCGAAATATTCTTCGTTTAGAAACTGAAATGTAACATACACAAGACACAACTTTAATACTTCCACTGTTGTAATTTCAAGAGTATAGAAAACCTAATCAAATTTTGAAAGTCGATCAGTTTAAATGACGTTTTAAGCAAAAAAAAGTTTCGTAAAATAAATAACTGTTACAAGACATTTTTAGTTATGACATCACTTATTGTAATGTAGTCGTTGAGTACTTGAAGATATTCTACGATACTGGAAATATTACTGAATGAAAATTAAAATCCTTCTCCGGCCAAGACATGTATATTTTATTTTTGTCAAAATTTATATTTTGCAAGTTACTTTTGTTTTTAGTCTACTTTATTTATATAAATGTGCTCAGAATGAATTTTTTACAAGTATTTTGTATTTATTACTCATTTTACACTGCTGTTAAAAATGAGAAACAGGGATTTTTACAGTAATTTATTTGTATATTTCAGGAAAAATCACAAAGAATATTAAGAATACGAGATTCTGAGATACATTTTACTCGCTTTCACAGATTAAAAAAACGAAGCTATCTACTATTTCCCAAAATCTTCAGCACTATTTTATTTCATGGAAAGAGTAGGACACCAAGAGCCAAATTTCGCTGGATGAAACCCATTTTACTTAAATTGTATAAACATTTATACAAGTGTATATGGACTGTTTTTTTATATTTTATATACTCATCTCACGAAATATCTATTTTTCCTACATGAATATATATATATATATATATATATATATATATATATATATATATATATATTATATATATATATATATATATATATATATATATATATATATAATGAATTAAAAATATTTCAAAAACAAGAATAGTTTTAAAAATATTATTCAAATCTTTTAGACGATAAAACAGTACCAGCATCTTTAGGAAAAATAATTATGTAACAAAATATTTTTACAAAAATTAAATAATAGACTATGTATTACAAACAACCATATGTTTATAAGTATTGCACTTTATGTATTTTTTTTTCATAACATCAATGACCTTATAAATAGTTTAGTGCCTTAATCTCACACGAATCTGTTCATCAATTAATCTGTCTTAAACTTAATGTTTATAAATTTCTAACGTTTCACATGAATATTATATTCATTTTCAACCCTTTGTTTCATTCTTTTATTAACTTCATACTTTCGATTTCTGAACATCTGTATCCATTGTTGGTACAATGAGTAACCAAATTGATTTGTATATGTTTGGTTTAATATAAACGTTTAAATTTTTTTTTTGTATTTTTCTTTTAACTTTTTTTGTTTGTCCTGCATATAATTGATTGCAATCTTATTACGCTTATATTAAACCAAATATATAGAAATCAAATTTGGCTACTCATTGTATCAATAATGGAAACAGATTTCCTGAAATAGAAAATATGAAATCAATAAAAGAATTAGACCAAGGGTAAAAATGAATATATGTGAAACATTAGAAATATATAAACATAAAGTTAAAGAAAGATTATTTGATGAACAGAATCAAGTGAGAACAAGGGACCAAACTATTTAAAAGGTCATTGATATTATGAACAAAATTACATAACGTGTAATACTTATAATCATATGGTTGTTTGTAGTACTTATTATTTAATTTTTGTAAATATTTTGTTACATAATTATTTTTCCTTAAGATGCTTGTACTGATTTATCGGCGAAAAGCTTTGAATATTAAATGTATTTAAACTATTCTTGTTTTTTGAAATGTTTTTAATTTA
>JBAIZL010000001.1:109782849-109815349 GCA_036971475.1 Prosapia bicincta | reverse complement strand
CAAAGAAAAACTTTTTAACTGTTAATAATATAATTACTTTAAAGTATAATATCGAAATATATGAGTATTCCTTTCTCTTCAAATGGAACAAAAATTAAATGTTTAATACATGTCACTTTTTAAGCGAAAGTAACCATTTCATGTGACCCAATACTATTTCAAAACATATTGTCATACATGATTCGATAGAATAATCTTTGCAATATCTCTGACAATCGTATTGTAGAAATTTCACCTCTGGATCAAGCGGAGTTATCACAACAAATATTTCATTGTTCCCTACAAAAGTTTCGCACTTTTACTACAAGAATTCTTATCCAAGAACGGGTAATAAAAATATCTGCAGTTTCTGGATGGATGGGTTCAATATACATTTGGTATTTACATTATTATGGTTCAACAAACCTTAAAAAGAAATTTTATGAAATATCGTTGTGAGTGAGTGTGCGTGTACGTGTTCGTGTGTGTGTGTGTGTTTGTGTGTGTGTGTATGTGTCTGTGTTTGTGTGTATGTGTGCGTGTGAGTGTGAGTGTACGTGTGCGTGTGAGTGTGAGTGTGCGTGTACGTGTGAGTGTACGTGTGCGTGTGAGTGTGAGTGTGCGTGTGAGTGTGAGTGTGAGTGTGAGTGTACGTGTGCGTGTGTGCGTGTGCGTGTGCGTGTTAGTGTGAGTGTACGTGTGCGTTTGTGCGTGTGCGCGTGCGTGTGCGTGTTAGTGTGAGTGTGCGTGTGTGTGTGCGTGTGCGTGTTCGTGTGTGTGTGTGTGTGTGTGTGTGTGTGTGTGTGTGTGTTTGTGTGTATTTGTGTGTGTGTATGTGTCTGTGTTTGTGTGTATGTGTGCGTGTGAGTGTGTGTGTATGTGTGCGTGTGCTTGCGTGTGCGTGTTAGTGTGAGTGTGAGTGTCTGCGTGTGCGCGCGCGCGTGTACGTGTGGGTGTGAGTATGCGTGTGAGTGTGTGTGCGTGTGTGTGTGTGATTGTGTGTGTATGTGTGTGTGTCCGTGTTTGTGTGTGTATGTGTGTGTGTGTGTGTGTGTGTGTGTGCGCGCGCGGGTTCGTGTGCGTGTGAGTTTGAGTGTGCGTGTGCGTGTGTGTGTCTGTGTTTGTGTATGTGTGTGTGTGTCTGTTTAAATGTTTCAAGGCTTTTTAATTTGAAAATTCAGAACATTAAATATTTATCTTAAAGAGTGGTTATAAATATATACGAGTAATTTAATTTTTTCGTTAATACTAATGTTATTTCCACTCGTATTACATATATTTGTCTTACTGAAAGTTCCTCTTTAACCTTTGTTACAAAGAAAACGATACTTCTGACATTTGTATATTTTGCCATCTGTAGACTATCTTCATAATTGTAGTAAATTTAAATTGAATACGATTTAAGACTCATAGAAGCAAAATTATTTTTTATAGTGCTTTATCAACCACATCCCATAATTTTTCGAATTTAAAAAACTTTACCTAATAACTAATACCACCTAAATTATCAGAAAATGTAATTTGAAAACCATCAAGTCAGATTTACTACTGAATAGCGTGGATTAACTTTTAAATACACTTCATAATTAAAGTATGAATCCAAAAGTATTACTGGAACATGTAAAACAGACGTCAATCAATAAATTGTCGTGATAACTATGATATATTAAACAAAATATAGATTTAGCAATATTGTTGAGGCTAAAAATAGTACTGTATTTTTTAATTTTAGCCTTCCATGATATAATCATTGTTTTAAAACTAGTTAATTGTTTCTTCAAAATTTTAAATTCTATATATTTTGTTAAACCACAATAGATAGAAGGGTTAATTTCCAAATCATGCCCCCGAAACAACTTTAGAGTCCTCCTTCCAACATAACTTTGAATAATTACCCATGTACAGTGGCCATAGCTATAAATAATAATATGTTTAATCAAATAAATTGAATAATTTGCAAATAATTGATTTAATAAAATATTTGGAGTTGACAGCTGGCCTGAGAGTTGTTGTCCCTATTAGGGCAATGCGATGTCTCAGGTGACAAAAATATACATATTTAGTTGCAAATATTCCTGTGTGTATATTCCAACTGTATATCCCAACTGTTTGCAATGCTTTACATAGCTCGTAAGAAAATTACAATCGTATATATGTATTTAACACTTATAGAAAAGTTGCTTTAAAAATGATTTATTCCTTAAAATTATTTTTTTACAATGAATTAGATTGTTAGGCTGTTTGCTGTAAATAGAATAATGGCGGATTGTCTGCAAGACCTTTTACTGGAGGTTTTGAGTCCAAACCGATTTATAAAAGAATATTTTAATAGTCAGTCACGCAGTTTACATATTGATTTATCGACTTACATTAAAACCAATAATATTATTGAGGTATTAAATTAATTTACAACTAATCTAACATAAAATGTAAATTGAATAAGGTATGAGTTCTTATTGGTGACATGTCTCTATAGTTGACGGATGCGAGGAATACAAATTTATTTACTTTAATTTTAAAGAGAACTTAATGAGACGTCGTTCGGTATCAAATCTATTTGGTGGTGTGTTAGGTTCTGGCCGTTGCAATATAGCTAAATATTAGCGGTAAATAGAATTTACCTCTAGGAACTCCCTCCGTCTCCCATGTGCGTGATGTTAGTATCCCTACCGTGCGTGAAGGATACGGGATTGGTTGCCCTTGTACTAAACTGATAAGCTACTTCCATGAAAAATCAGGAGATTGTGATACGAAAAAGTAGGGTAAGGATAGCGCTAAGAGCAAGATGAAAAAAACGGACAAGAAAGAAACCCTGCGAGGAAAAACCTTGCAACAGCCATGAAGGAATCCTGGAGTCAAGAATAAGGAGAGGATAAGCAAGGGTATTTACCTTGCAAAAACCTTTTTAGTATTGTTATGGTAGCAATGACATGGATCTCGTCTTCCGGAGCCTTCTCGTAACTGAAAGGCGTGGAATGCGAAGGAATTAATGTAGGTCCTGTAGAGTTCGCTACCGTGTGGCAAAGTTTGAGATAAATGAAAATTTCTGTTTAACTTTATTTCCCAGGTTAAGTTTTAAGTAATTTGAAAAAACTGCAGACACCTTCAACTTAAATGATGGGCGTAGCCTAAATTTCTAAAATGTTTTTATTGCTCTCCTCCGTATCTAATTTTAAAGTACTAGTATATTCTGTGAATAATTTGTCAACTTGCAAATAATAATTAAAGTCCAAATTAGTGAAACTAAAACAACTTTTGGGACTATTTTTTCCAATTAGACGAATAATTAACATGCAAAAGCCTTTACACTCTGCACTGTACATCTCCGGTTCATACTGATACTAAAGAGATAAACATGCAGTCACGCACTCTGCAAGTTAACTTCGCAATTAGGCGTTGAATATTTAGAAGTTATCTAAACATTTAAAACATTTTAAAACTTTTGTCAAGTTCTATTCGTATACGACGTAATAGCTAAGTGCATATTTATTTATTTCATATAGACACGACCTTTATGCACTTTAAAACAAATTGGTTTTACGTTGTTTTAAAACATTTTAAATAATGTAACGAATCAATTCTTACACCTACTATTTTCTGTTATTGTATGCTTTTTAAATTTTGAAACAATTATTTTGACAAGTATATTTCAAAGAACAAGTAAATAAGTAATAATTGTAACTTACTCAATTATAATTTGTCCGTTTATCAAGTTGTATGTTATGTACGAGTATTTATTCCTTGACACTATACTTTATGCTTGAAGAGAGCATGTGAGATTCTCTCACACATGTGCTCTTCTTAACACAACGAAAAATATAAACATAACACAGTGTCAGCGCAATGGTAATGAAATACTCATTTTGGCGCTAAGTCAATTTCCGTATCCTGGGGTCGTTGACGTCGAGGCATCAACAAATTACTAAATGTTGCCAAGTTTAACCGCTAGTTGAGCCATCAACAGATTAGTAGTGTTGTCAAGTTTAACAGCTACTGGGCGTCTGTCCTTCCCACTCACATTTTCTTACGGAGGTAGAAGGAGCCTGTTCTCAGTCAGTCAGTCAGTCAGTCAAGAGAAGGAGGGGTTTGGTAACCTCTAAGGTTATGCATTATCTTGATAATGGCCGCGAGTAAGATTATATGGCACATTTCTTTTGGTACTTGGTTGAGATTCATGAGGGACTATTCCTATGGAACGGCTTTGATTGGGTGGGACGGATAAGGTTAATTTATTTTAGTGGGGTGACTGACAGACTTGTGATATCTGAAATCTTATAACTAACGAGGCAACTTTAACTAACTATATGTGACCTAAGTACCACAACCTAGCAAATTGAAAAATTTACTTAAATCTACAAATATTCCTAAGAACTAGGTACAATAGGACTTATGGTGCAACTTGACCTAAGTTACAAAATAAAACATAGGACTTAGATTAAAGATGTTATAGGGGTTCAAGGAGTATTTTTGGGCGTGGACTAAAGATGGGAGGGAGCCCAGTCGAATTGTTGAGACCGAATATGTGGATAGACTGAAATTTCGAACTTGTCAAAGAGTTTGGCCGAGAGGGAACTGATGAATTCCGCAAAGGGTAAGGGCTTTAGAGGAATTTCGGATGGTGATATTGGAGAGGAACCAGGGAGATTCTGATATGGTTCTCAGAAACTTTGACTGGAAGTATTCGAGGCGTTTCTTGGACGTCCTAGTGTAAACTATTACCATACCGGGGCAGCGTATGTGACAACAGGACGTATCAGTGTCAGGTAGAGAAGGTATTGAGCAGATTTTGTTGGCAATTTTTTCGGACGTGGTTGATGCTTGAAAGTAGTTCTACTCGTATCTCGTTTGAAGTGCCGTCTAAACTATGGGTTTTTAATACCAATGGGTTGGTAGCCTGTGTTATGTTTCTTTACGAAATCTCGAAATCCAACATGTGACATGCGCTGCAGGTTTTGCAAACATTTTAGTATCTATTTAACTGTTTTGTTTAATAGGTTCTTCACTTAGTTTTACCAAGTGAAGTTAAAATAGAATTTCCAATATTCAATTAAACTATTGAAAATTTATTATTTTCATAACAGAACGTTTTCTTGTCATAGCCTTAGTAGGTAGTGACGATCTCAACACTTTCACTTAAAACAATTTTGAAATAAATTTTACGTTTCATTAAATACTGTTATTGTTAAATATTATTGCCAGATAACAAACTAGTTCGACGTATATAGGAGTAGGCTATTTATGGGTTACTAAGCATTTATAGAGGTCAGCATATTAGACGTAATGTTTTTTAAGGAGTTTTTTGTGACCCTTCTTACCTATAACCAAAACTATTTTAACAAAATCGTTTTTCTGAAAACTTCAGTTTTTAAATTCATTACACACTTTTATAAACTATTTTTCAATATAAAAAACAAAAAATTATCGAAGCTCACACTCAACGACCTGTATCACAGGGTCGTCTTTGGCAGTTACTTGTCAGTTACATAAGTTACTAACCTTCTCTAGTTCTTTTTATCAGAACCTCTTTATAGATCCAGTTTTTACATGCACGAATAACATCATAATACCTCTATAAGTACATTAACAGTACCTGCGAATTAATTATAAGTTATTTAACTAGTAATATCTATGATAAATAATTGTCTGGAGTTAATATATGCCTACTACTTAACGCTGCAAATAATAAATTATACCAAAAATAAACTTTCAATTTTTCAATAAAACTATCAGTTTAGTATTATTATAGTTATTAGGGATGTAAACGAAATTTTTCCTTTAATAGCTTATAGGTTTGTTTGCAAGAATCTTTTCTGAAGTAAGCATTATGAGGTAATTGTAAAAAGGAAGTATATTGGATGAAATTTCATTTGATTACGTAAGACTTTCAATCAATAGACCTATAATATTTATTTTTCAATCTAAAAAATTAGGGGAATAAAACGAACACTTTTCAGTTGATGTGTCAAAAATAATTTAACTTTAATTATTTACTAGAAACAAATATCTGACGTTTACTTAACAATTACGAGTTTTAAATCAATTTACAATTTTGAAACATTGAACGTGACACCTTCCCCTCGTTGAGTCCAACGTATTCTTGTGACACAAGTAACATGTAGAAATTTAGAACGGTGAAGTAGAAAAGTAGAAAAGACAACGACTGCCAATGGACGTTACTAACAAGATGAGAACCGTTTAAATCGTACGTCACGACTCTCTAATCTATCATTCTGCTCTGCAGGTGGTGTTGGAAGGGAAGCTTTGTGATTGATGACCTGTGGAAGCCCAAAATTAAATTGAAATAAAAATTGGGTTGTAGCAGAGTTTGAATTTTTGTTTTTTTCAAATTTTTTGTAATGACTAGAGAATTACATTATCTACTAGGAGACACAATGTTTAAACATGAGTTTTTGCAATGAAAATATTTTGATTTTAATAGCTAGTTATTTAAGCAATACATCAGATCGCTGAGTATATGCTACTACATACTAGGCGTCAGTCTTATTTTATTATTATAAATATCTAATTGTAGTAAATATGATTGATTTATGTTTGCGTTTATGACAATTCTTGACAAAAGCCAGATGAAAATTATTAACTTTTGTATTTACAGATAATAGTTGAAAAATACACATTCCTAACAAAATAAAAGGTTTAATGTAGATTGAAAACCTCAAATATTTATCAAGCCACCACTAACAATAAATAAAAATATAATTGTCTATATTATTTATCATCTTAGAAAGATAACCTTACGTTTTAAACACATCTCTTTCTAAACTAATACCACCGTATTTAATGCTATATTATGTATTTACAGAAAGTACTGTATCTGATTAGGTTATGTTTTGATACAAAGCAAACAAAAAATACGTTTCACTCGTAATACCGATTGCTGTGTTTTAGCACTGAGGCTATTTTTTGTAGGATAATAACTAAGTAAGTTCCTAATATAATTTATGTTTTGCGACATTTAAAGTCAACGTTTTTTAGTTTGGAATGCATTTTTTAAATAACAAACATGAAAAGAAATATTTGGAGTTGACGTAATCTTTACTATATAAATAAATAATGGTTCCTAGTAAACATTAAACACTGCTCCCAAGGCCGAATGTTAACTTGAGTTTGCTGTATATGTTCGCGTTACAAGTGTCCAAGTAGCCTCGAATAGCTTCCTTCTTGCAGGTATAATTATTTTAAAAGATCTATTTTCCGTTTATTTGCAATAATTACTAGGCTGTCAGTAAACGTCATACTAACTGGACAAAGTACTTTTTTATCTCTCTACATTAAAGAAATATTTTCCTTTAATTTAATTAAACTCTTTTTAATGAAAAAAAGCTTTACCTGAAAAGCAGACAGAAAAAGTAACCTAAATTGCCCATTGTTCAAGAGGTTTTTTTTTACCAAATTAAAAACTCATATCAATCTATTGGTATGCATGCAAACTGTTACAAAGGCTAGATTTAAACTTCCAAACAGAAACCAAGCTATATAGTCCCACATTTGAAATTATTGCAGAATGAGAAAAACACCGCACCTAGATGAATTGCGAAACCGTTCATGATGGACTCATTCCACTATTTGTGCAAATGTTTGTGGCACAAGTTATTGATCAATTTGAATAAGTGGGGTTTTAATTCATCTATATGTAGACAGGTAGGGGAAATGTTTGCATAATTTTATCGAACATTCAACGCTATTCGTGAATACTGAAAGGTGCCTAACATTTTAGGAGGATGAAAAAAATCGCTCAATCACGTGACTCCACTAACTGAGTGAATAGACATTTGTTTACAAATTTATTAAAAAACAAATTATATCTAACTTAAACCCTGATAGCTAAAACCCATACAAGTTATATGGGGACTTATAGGCACTGATATAATATAGTATAATCATGGATACAAATTGTAAGATTTAAAAATTACAAAACAATAAATACAGTGTTTAAGAGTATTTAAAATGATACGAATAAAATTGTCATTCTAGATGTCTTATAATTATAGTTTATTCATTAGGCTACGCTTTCTTTATGGAACACACTTGGCGCGAATTCGAACCTACATTATGGTACTCTCTAGCACTTTGGTCAATTTGGTGCAAAACCAAAGAAACGCAAAAACACTTATTGTAAAAGGGTTTCTATAACATGTTTTCTTTTATAATAGTGAAAGTATTAACCCACAACTATCATTCTGTTAATCACTTAAACAATAGTTTATGACTATCCGAACTTTGAATTTAGTAAATTTGTTATAGTTATCAGAGAAGACACTGATGAAGATCGCCACATAGCGATCGAAAACGTTCTGTCTCAGTGAGCTTTAACAAATTTACTAAATTTAAAGTTCGGATAGTCATAAACTATTGTTTAAGTGATTAATAAGACTCACCGAACGTAATGGACTATAAATTTCAAGATATCATTCTATCATTAAATTTACTATAGAATAACATGTTAACTTTAATTTTTGTTTATCTTCCTAATATTACCTAATAATATTTGACATAGACATTCAATTTTTGTTTTATTTTCTTTTATGATAATGAAAAATACATTAGGTATGAGAAAAAAAGATGTTTTAAATGTCGTGAACAACAAGACGTAAATAAAACTTAAATTAATTATCTCATATGAACATAACCACACATTACACAGTCCATTATAAAATTATTCTTTATGAATCAATGTATTCTATAATTATATACTGCGTATGTTACTATGCAGCTGTAATAAACTATGAAAACCTATTATTGGCTTTGGTTAGCACAGGTTATGAAAAATATTTACTTAAACTAACGAGTGTAAGCATAAAATAATCACAATTGATCCAGTCTTTATTGGTTATTTTCAATTATACAGTCCACAAAGCTTAAAACAGAAAGTATTATATGTTATCCAATATACTAGATGAAATATAAGTATTCTATATTCAACAATTATTAATTTATAGAATAAAACATAAAGCCCTTGCATAACTAAAAGGGGCAGTTTTTGTAACTGCAACGCCAACATATTTCAAAATATATCTCTTGTATCTTGATTTCATATCAATGACCGCAAAGACTATAGAATTTGTTTGATTACTGTAAACATATTCTTTTCTCAAATACCATTAAATTGATGCTTTTACACTATGTTAAACAAAATCAATTACCCAATCGGAATTCGTCAGTAATTAAATAAAGCTACTATGTAGGAGGAAAAGGAAAAGCTAAGGGTTTAAATAAGTTATCTTCAGAGTTTTTTTTTCAAATAGTCTATAAAGTTTCGAAGTAATCCTCAATTTTCCCTTTCAATTTTCAGCATCTCATTGTGAATTCCACACCACATGTTTTCTTTCAATTCTTACGTGAATCGTAACGTCCTTCTCAACTTGTTTACAACATTTTCAAAATTAAATTTCTGTATTCACAATACCACGAACGGATTTAGTACAAAATTACCTTTAGTAAATAAAGAATGTCGGTTTTTAAGCTAAAAACACGTTTACTTAGTGTAATAGCATATCCTGAACTCAAGAATTAGCTGTGAATACCTTAGTGTTATGAAGAATAAATAAACCCTTCTGTATTATTTTATCTTCCCGGCACGCAGTTACAAGTTCAAATATTTCTATAATGATCTATTCCATATTGAAATACCTTGAGTTCATTACTGCTTGTATAATATGCATTGAGGAATAAACGAATATACTGATAGTTATCATGTTGTGTGATTTTGCGTGTGGCCTATCTGTCTCCTGAAATAACTCAATTTGTTGAAAAATTTACCCTAATAAATAGACTGTTTGTGATGGAGATCAGGACGTTCAAGTTATATTTAACCTCTTCTTTTTAGAAAGGAAATAAAAATAAAATATACGTTGGATAGAACATAGAACCTTTTCTACCCTTATGCAGTTAGGTAGAAGAGAAGTCCGTCTAAGTCGTTCAGATTCCATCCTTTAGGCAAACCAAAACGAGGTCAGATTCGAGTAATAAAGATACCTTTAATAGCTAATTCGCAAACTAGAAAAAGGAACGTGTAGCGAAAATAGGTTCACTCAGATAGTATTGAGGCTATCGATTTATACCTAATTAGAGGTAGAGAGTAATTAATTATGCCTCAGACTTACTTTCTATATAAATACAACGTACTAGATACATATTAAAGACGGATATCAACTTATTACATAATAAAACAATACAATCAAATATGTAAATGAGAGATCAAGTAGAAGAAAAAAATTGTGAAATTATAAAAATGTATAAAATAAAGGTGATCGAAAACGAATTGCAAAATACAAGAATCGTCTTGGATAACCGAAAAGTATTTATAACTAGAATATGAATTGTAAGGTTCAAAGGAAGGTCATAACTGAGTGAAAAACCCCGAGGGAAAGGAAAGAAATAGGCAGGCATGGAAATCTTAATCTTAAGGAAAGAATTAATAGCACGATTTGAATATAATCTTAACGATTTCTGGTCAGTTAAATTTGTCTAGGGACGCTCCAATTGTTGAATTTCATGAGATCATGATTTCTTCTTAAAAAATACTATTCAAAAATAAATAAATACCTCTTTCATTACTTAAATGGAAGAGCAGAGGATTTTTGTTCTGATACTTGCAATAGCTAAGGTGGAAGAGCCTAGAAAAAAAGTCGGTTTTCAGAAACGGTAAGCCCAAATTATAAAAGAAGGAACAAACTTTCAAAATAGAGGCCATTATCAGCTCTTGTTAGCTAAATGTAAAATGTTGATACTTCATTATTGACTGAAAAAGAGCGATAGAAATAATTTACAAAATTTTGAAATATTATTTAAAACCTATTCGTCGATATTGTCTAACATGATAAATATACAAAATATTTTAAATCTATGTCGAGATAAATAAAACATTAATAATTACTATAATAATTGTTAAATGAAAATGAATAAAATCATAAGTAACCTATGGATAAAAAGTTATTTATAATATTTGATTCCATCTTTACGGTAACTACTAGTGTTTAACTAAAAACAGTTGCACATATCTTACACTTGACTATGGTAGCACTTAGTAACACGTAGGACGGCCGTTTCGAGAGATGTGCCCCATTGTCGAGTCATACCCTAACATAGTAATCATAGAAGTCCTACTATACGTAAGGGTAACATATGAACAAGTAGTTTTAGTTTAAAACTGTTTACTAAGTGTAAAATTTCCTAAAATATCTTTATTAATTGCATTAGGAATGTAAACAAATCTGAGTAAAACGTTATATTATTTAATATGTTTCCAAAGTAATAATTCATATAAATTCTTCTTCTTAAAACTTGTTAAGTATTTTATAAGTTACTTTAATTATCAAAAGAAATGAATATAAGTGCAACTTACATGAATATAATAATTATAACTTACTACATCATATACAATAAATGTAAATAAAACTATTTATCATTGTAAATTTAATATTTTCAAAAGACTATCCCTCTGTGATAATCTAAGATATAACTTTTATATTATTGGATCTGTGGTTAGTTGATTATTTCAGGAGGTAGAAATATCTTCTATACTAATAATTTAAAATAACATGTGAATATGTTTTGTGTGATTACAATTTTGTAGGTCTTCTTATTTTTGTTGACAGAAGTTGTTATCATAAAAAATTAGTACAGGTAGTCATAATCTTGAAACAGTAAGAAAAAAAGACGAAAAAAAATAATAATTGAAAGTATGATCAAACTGTTAAAAATTACAATACGTACAAAATAGTTTGTTATTCACGGTTTAACTATAAAATTAATACACTTGAAGCTGTAAGTAGTTCCCCAATGCATTTAACAATCTGCATGGGTACCATTTATTTTGTGAAAGAAGTGTATGGAAAACATTTAAAATTTCATTTTTTACATTTTACTTAAGATTTTATTAAAATGTTTATTGCACAGATTATATACAAGCAGATTATGGAGGTACTAAGCTATGACATGGTTACAACGAATTCAGTAAACAATATAATACGAAAACCAACACTCCCCATTGACCTTACAATTTAGACTCATGTTTCGAAATTATATGGTAGGCCGTTCTTTAAAAAAACTTTTTACTTAATACTTTTACTGATTAACTATGATTTTCAATCATTCCTGTAAAATTCTAAACTTGCACATTCATTGAAAAACTTTCTCTTTAGAGATACAACTGAACATTTCATTAATCTAATAATATCAGAGCAAAATGAACGTCTTTTCCTACCCAATCTGTTACTTTTAAGCTTCATACACGGTGTCATTAATTACTAAAAGGTTCACTAATAATTTATTTCTAAAAGTTTTTAAAATTTGTAATCCGTATTTTGTTGTTAAGAGTTTATTCAACTCGTCAAATGTTTTACCCACGTGAGACTTTTCTGTGGAACCTTTTACGATAGTTCTCTTTTAATGTTGTAGAAATCCACTACGAATTTATAGGAGCTTCAATTAGTATTATCTAAAGTATATGGAGACTAAATGTCTTACATAGTACTAGACTTACAATAGCTAACTGTAGTTCGTTCCATAAAAGAACTTAAAAGAACACTAAAAGTTTATTGCCATAGTTTAAAAGAGTTATTACAAATAATATTTATAAATAATGACAGCAATTTAAAGGAATATAACAGTGCTTTATATGACGACATTCGAAAGGAATCAATCGCCCGTGTAATATATTACTATCGTCTAAGCAAGCTTTATTTATAGCAGAGTGAAAAAATGACTGAAAATATAAGGTCTTTAATATAGGTTAATATTTGGCTAATACATATCGTATTAAGTGAGTGTGTAGAACAATTCTGACTTTAAAAACTAACACTAAAGTAATGGAAAATAATTTTTTAAAATTTTAATATCTTTTATCATTATTTTTCCTTGCTTACCGGCGGATAAAATAACAGTATTATTAATAAAAAACTTATTAAAGTCTCTACTAGTAAACTCACATGAGTTTTCTGTCGGATATTGTGGTAACCTTATGATTGAGCAAATTATCTAACTTAACGAGTTTGTGATACTATCTTAGAACATTTATTCCTTTAAAAGTTACTATCGCAAACGAAATGGTTTGAACTAGCTCAGGACTAGCTATTACCAGAGAAACGGATTCCTTGTGAACTTAGAAACTTTTGTAGTTCTTATTTATAGTGAAAGTACTACCTTTCGCTTTCTCAAATCTTTTACAACTCACTGTAAGTTATCTAGACGATTTTTTATTATAAATTTGGCATCTCTGTTTCAGTACAATATTTACATAATCACGCATTCCAAACAATAAGTTGGCCTATACAAAAGTTTTGGCAGTCGTCAGCCTCCAAAATACGACGGAAAAGACGAATGTAGCTGAACCTGAGAAACGTTATTGTGAAATTCAGTATACAAAAGTTAACTTTATTTTTCTCTCTTCTTTTTATTTCATAAATTGTATTAGATCATTTGTAAACAAATAATAAAGCAGAGAAAAACATAAAAACTGAATTATAACACGAGTGTTTGGTTCTGTGGATAGGGAAATACTAACATAGTCTAAATCCATGTAAAAATAAAATCTGTTGATTAGAATTTTATTGTACTTTCCAAAATATAATTCCAAATGAAAACTTGCAATTTATAATAATAATTAAAACGTCTTTGCTATATGTTTTAACATGGTATGGCTAGTGTCACAATTATGTTGAATTCATTGATTACTGTCAGCAAATTATAAAATCTTCAAAGCACCATTATTTATTACTTCATATTATCAACTTTGTTATATGAAATATAATAACTATATCATATATTAATTGTATTGCATTTAGAAAATATATGAACAATAAATTAGTCATATCATACGGAAAATATTTTACAAATTCGAGACATAAATGATATTTGTATTGTCTGTATCTGAAAAATAAATAGAAACCAAGAAAATAACGTTGAATTTATAGTACGTAAGCAGAAACGCGCGCGCATGGGTGTGTGTGCACATGTGCCTGCGCGTGTGTGAATGTGTCTTAATAAGTAGGTGATGAATCAAGTGTTTTAGGGATAAATAATTCTCTGATTGGTTAATCACTGATTAACCTACGTAGGCAGTTTTAAAAAAATTTACAGTAACTTTTTAGGAACTAAACTTTTGATCTGCTGGAGGAGGGGGGGGTTGACAGGAAAGGTTGGTTTAATGGTTGACTCAGATGGTTGTTCCTCTGAAATCCATAGTAAGTCTTGAAATGTATGTTAAGTTGTTATTAAATCAAGTTTCATAATTTTTCTATAAAAAAGTAATGATTTACACTTTTCCTTGCCTCGACGTTTTTTACATATTGCATTGTGCATTTTTTTTTCAAAAAAACAAAATTAACTACAATTAGATCGCAGTTTAAATGAACTTTAAACGCAAAATAGGAACGGATATTTAGAAGATTAACAGAGGCAAAAAACCGGAAACAAGAAGTACTTCAGAATCAATTTCCGCTACTGATTACCTCTAATTGGCCTCTTCAAACCCTACCGCAATGCGTTTTGTTGTACCTGACTTACTTGAGGTTTCGATCCAAGCTGGAGCAAATTAAATTATTTTCTAACTATTTCAATGTAGTTAGGGATGAAAAGGTTTTCTGTAATTTATAAAGAGTAATATATATTCCGTTTATAAGTTGAGAAAATTCGAGTCCTTAATTTTCTCACAGTCTTTAAAACAAACCTATCTCTTTGTTGATTATGACCGTAAAAGGATGTAAGCATTTACTACGCCTACATTGATCTCCATTTATCTCTTTAAGAACTATTATCCATTATGTACATAAAGACTAACCTCTGCAGATATATTTGTAGATACCATGTGAAGGTTCTCAGCCGGGTCGTAAGTTTTATAAAATACCGAAAAAAATATGCTGGCAGAGATATTCAACAACCGGGGTTTTGGAAAAATCTATTTATTTTTTTGAGGCAATTAATTCTTTAATTTAATTATTTTTTGAAAATAATACCAACTGGTAATTAGATGAATTAGTTTTTATTTAATTTTTGCAGGCTTTAAAAATTGTTTTAAGTTATAAATTATAACAAAAATGTTTTGCTAAACTTAAACAAGAATTAAATTCTCATTCAATAATTTTTAATATGAGTAAAACGTTTCACGATTTAAATGATTTTAGTTTTTGTTAATTTTAGCTTTTTTGATTTCAAACTCAATTAATATTTATAAGAAATAAATTAAAACAAATTAAAAAATAGGGTATAATTGTCTGCAATACGGGTAGTTTAAACAATTAGCAATGTTTTAGTTTTTTCTATCTGAAAAAGTGTTTTGTAAAACACTGAAAATTATATTTCCTTAAATTAAAACTTAAATTCATATTCACTCTCTTAAAAAATTCCCAACACACTGAATTTAAAGCTTAAACAAATATAAATAATGAGAAAGGCATTAGACTTCCATGATTGTTTTCATTAAATTTAATTCGATTTTTTATCCCTTAAAATCTTTCAAACCTTTAGGTTTTATATCTATTATAGTATAATAATATTTATTATAGTATAAAAATCAAACTGTTTTACGTTTAACGGAAGATAAATTATACAAAATCTATGACAATGTACTAAACAACACAACTCCTAACCTTCACATAGCCGTACTAGTGTTTTTTAGACAAAATGTTCATATGTTAGAGAAAACTACACTTTAAATAATATTTACATAATAAATATTTTCGATATAGACTTACACTTTTCAAATATTATAAATAATAATTTCTATTCTCTTTCCTTTTATAAAATAATTGTTTTTTCTGAATAAAATATGTTATCTAACATAACTAACGTAGTTAATTATAAGTTTTCTCCTTAACGTCTTATTAAAACCCTCTCTATACTAGTATTGAAACAGAATTTACTATTTACCAATTTATTAAGTTTTATCATGTCATTTTAAAAAAATGTTCTTTAATAAATTTTATTTCTATAAGTAATTTATTTTTAGCGTACGTAATTTGCGTAAAGTTAAAGCAATTTGGAATTCCTTTAATATTTATTAATGAAAGAATGTTTACGTACTGAAAAATAGTTTATAAATAAAATTAAACTAATTTAAAGAATGTTTTTCAACTCACAGTTTTATATTAGAGTTGCTATAACAACAGAATTAAATATTCCTAGCCTTTCTCGTACTAAACCTTTGATAGGTTTCTTCATTCATATCTCATTGTTGAAGACAGTATTACGACTTAACTCATATTGAAGAGTCCAATAGAAACGTTCCTCTTAGAACCGTTTATTTTGATCCTCTTTTTCACCTCGCAGGTCGCGATCTTGACTTAACCGCTAATGAGAGCGGTAAACTTATAAACAACTAACAATAAACGCGCCCAACAAAACTTTATTGTGACATCGCAGAAGACTATTTTGATTTGGTTTGTGTTCCTTAAACAGAAAGTAATTTCGAAATGCAAGCGTTAATTAAAAGAAATCTGATGCTTTCAAGAAACGTTCATAGTTTTAAAAATAAAAAGACACAATATAACCAACTCATTAGCATATTCTTTCCGACATAACCTCAAAGTACTATTGCCAACTTGATCTATTCGCTGCTGGATTCGCTTAATAGGATTCGAATTTTGTAACTCAAAGTACATATGTTTCCTGATTTTGTTCTGAAAGGATATCCCATCTTTAAAACAGCATTGCATAAATGTCATAGTTCTCAATTGTTAATTAGTAACTTTAAAACATTTCTACCGAAAATAGTTACATCCTAACATAGAGTGACCCTCTGATTATATCTACATCATGAACTACGAATTTTCTTTTACTTATATATTCTTAATTCTTTCAGAAATGAAATTGCAGTAAATAGCAATAAGGGACTCAAGTGATTGCTTAACGTGATAGGCAATTGTTATTCGGAGAAAATAGTAGCTTCGGAATCGGCACTTATTTAGTTTTAATGCAACACAAATTCTAGTAATTAGCAATAAGGGATTCAAGTTATTGCTTAAGGTGATAGGAAATTGTTATTCGGAGAAAATAGTAGCTACGGAATCGGCACTTATTTAGTTTTAATGCAACACAAATTGTAGTAAATAGCATAAAGGGATTCAAGTTATTGCTTAAGGTGAAAGGAAATTGTTATTCGGAGAAAATAGTAGCTACGGAATCGGCACTTATTTAGTTTTAATGCAACACAAATTGTAGTAAATAGCATAAAGGGATTCAAGTTATTGCTTAAGGTGAAAGGAAATTGTTATTCGGAGAAAATAGTAGCTACGGAATCGGCACTTATTTAGTTTTAATGCAACACAAATTGTAGTAAATAGCATAAAGGGATTCAAGTTATTGCTTAAGGTGAAAGGAAATTGTTATTCGGAGAAAATAGTAGCTACGGAATCGGAACTTATTTAGTTTTAATGCAACACAAATTGTAGTAAATAGCATAAAGGGATTCAAGTTATTGCTTAAGGTGATAAGAAATTGTTATTCGGAGAAAATAGTAGCTTCGAAATCGACACTTTTTTAGTTTTAATGCAACACAAATTGTAGTAATTAGCAATAAGGGATTCAAGTTATTGCTTAAGGTGAAAGAAAATTGTTATTCGGAGAAAATAGTCGCTACGGAATCGGAACTTATTTAGTTTTAATGCAACACAAATTGTAGTAAATAGCATAAAGGGATTCAAGTTATTGCTTAAGGTGATAGGAAATTGTTATTCGGAGAAAATAGTAGCTTCGAAATCGACACTTTTTTGTTTTAATGCAACACAAATTGTAGTAATTAGCAATAAGGGATTCAAGTTATTGCTTAAGGTGAAAGAAAATTGTTATTCGGAGAAAATAGTCGCTACGGAATCGGAACTTATTTAGTTTTAATGCAACACAAATTGTAGTAAATAGCATAAAGGGATTCAAGTTATTGCTTAAGGTGATAGGAAATTGTTATTCGGAGAAAATAGTAGCTTCGAAATCGACACTTTTTTAGTTTTAATGCAACACAAATTGTATTAATTATGTGATAAAACACTGTTTGGGAGAATTGAAACTGTTAACGTACAAATGTACTCATTACGTATTAGACATTCACCAAGACTAACATTTATTGATTATAATCAACATCTATACGTAATGTCAAGGAGTTATATGTCTTATTACATTAGTAATTATTTACAAAATACAATTTATAATATAAAACAATAAAAATGTTATTATTTAAAATAAAAATTAAAAAATTAGCCATCTCGCAGTTTTTAAGCAACTTATACAAACACAAATGTCAATCTTCCCAATCAGCATTACTCTAACTTCAAGTTTACTCAAAAACAATTTTTATATGACTGTAGTGCTAAAAGATGTCTTAGACCGTCCTCTCAAACGTCTATTTACTTCTCGTGGTTATTTTAAATATTCGTTTTACCTCTTCTGTTTTTTATATGTCTAGTTTTGTAAGACATCTTCCACTCCAATACTCCAATATTATTGCGACTATTAAAAATATTTCTAATTTAATATTAAAACGTTTAATTCTTATTATTTTCCTAATGAAAAAAACGTTTCTGTTTCCCAGCTTACGCAGCACTGTAAATATATAAATTATTATTTTTGTCATTAGCTTTTCATCCATTATATCTATTATTATTATTATAAATCCTAATGAATGTTTAATATATCATCACCACCATTTTTAATTTAAGACAACCGATCATAGTATTAACGGTATATACGACACCATTTTGTCAGACAATATGACCATGTGTTGCTGTTTTATTGCAAGAGTTCTTAAAAACACTAAGCAAATGTATTTACTTACACACAACTGTATTTCAATTGTAATATGGATAATCTCCATCTATATTTTGAGTTTAAAACATGCCTTATATAAAAAAAAAACTGTAATTTATTTTATATAAATAATAATTAATAGATAGATGTGTAATAATGGCTGTGTGTAAACATATAGAAATGAATATTTCTAAATTTTTGTGGTTATAAATGTGTGGATAATAACAAATACAACAGTTTTAAATTTATTTAATGTAGCGCATGCGCGTTTTAAGTTAGTAGATACCAACATAAATGTTCACTATATTATTGAAATATATTAATTTTCAATGTAAATCAACTAGTTTTATTATGATTTATGTTTACATTCGCAGAAATAATTGTTTAAATAAATGTTGTTGATTTGCGAATTAGGTACTATTTATTTAAATATTTCTGTGTAAATAAATAGTCGTAACTGACTCGCAAATCATACCCATAAATATAAACAATTGTTCTATTATGATTTCTATTAATATAGCCTCACCAGGTATTCTCCTCAGTTAATTCGTAGACAATTTATTTATTTTACTTATTGTCCATAGACATTATTGTTATTCTTATAAAATTAACCAGATAAAGATCACGATGCCGCTTACAATCAAGTTTGAGCATGTCTGAGAAGGCAGGATAGATGGTATTCTTCTTCAGAGTATGAAACGCCCCAGAATATTATGCAACTTTACATACAATTTCGCATTGACCTATAATAGCGGCCTATCTGACTATCCGTCGGCGCTGTCACCTACCACGTCTTAGTTATAACGTATCACTTATAACTCTTTTAGTATCAACAAAATATCAACATGAAACGGTGTTGAATGTTTAATGTGCTCAGTTTTGCAAACGGGTGTATTATTTTGGTGCACACAAAAATAACATACGCCATCTTAGCTTGTAAATTTCATAAATTGGGGATGGTAGTTTGATAATACGGTTCATACATCTTTAATGTCATGTCTTAGTACCGCTTTGTGATTATTGAATACTGTGCTCTACCAAGCGATGAGTTTTAGATGATATATTAAAAACAAAATAATTTAACTAACATGAAATGTTTGAAAGTACTGAATAAATAACTTGAGTATTTAAAAGTAAACAATGTGATATTTAGTTAGTTATGATTGCTATTATATAGAAACACAATAGAGATGTAAGCTCTAATTTATGTGTGTATCAGATAATAACTAATTGCCTCTTTTAATCTGTGCTTCGTTCTTTCACAGACGGAAAGATTCAGTAGGGCTTTTTCTCGTCAAGCGAGACACTGTGCGTTTTTTTAAAACGGAATATATTTTTGTACATTCTGTTATTAGTGGGTTTTCTTTATATTTTTGTTTTCATCTATGTACTAAAATTGTATTTAATGTGTCGAATCTACCACAGATGGAAACTAGAGTTAAACTAAAGTTTAAATTGTAAGTAAAATTAAAATTTTGTTTCAGTTGACTCAATTAGGTTTGTACTATAACCTGTATATTGTACTTTGTACATACTAGAAAGGAATAGTGCCAGTTTTTTACGATAATAATTTGCATAATCTAATTAAGCACTGGATTGAAATGGTTTATGCCTATAGATCTATGTTAAAAAGTAGCTATAATACAGACAATCAGTCTGTTTTAAATGTGTATGGGTATATTAGTTTGTTATTTCTAAAGTTCGGTCCAGTAGCTTTGGGTGTCGATAGAGGTAATCTACGAGAAATAATCATAACAAGTATTTTGTAAACTACAATTGCTGCGTGTTTCAGCTTATGAGGTCAACGTTTATCTAAGCTCAATGTATCATTTACTAATTAAAATTCCATTCCATTGCCTGATATGAAAACTGCATAGCTGGAGTTACCATTGTAAATTTTATCTATATAATTTTGTGATATTGTATGAATTTGATAAGGTCTAATGCTGGGCACATAAATCTGCTGCCTCTCTTAGCGTTATCATCTTTTCAGAAGTTTACGTCTATCTTCTACCTCTCCCAATTAGAAGAAATCCCAAATACGTTAACCACATTGGTATCTTCGCCAAGACAAAGATATTCTATAATCAGCATATTTTAATTAAAACATTTAATAATATTAATTTATTTCAAATAATTTTACAAATTTATTCTCCAACATCTTGTAAAACCAAAGTAGTGTCGTCTTTAATGTAGCGGATGTTTACTGCACAATCCCACTGAAAAACAATCGTTTAGTAAGTAAACATATAATATAGATTAAAGTAAGATAATTAATATTTATTTTCGAAAAACATCCGGTCGTCGGTAGGGTTCGGCAGTATCAATGTGGGTCGGATATGTATGATAGAAACAGAGAAAATTGTATTTGAATATTATATTTATAACACAAAAGAAAGAAAAGTTACAACAAAGAACCCTAACAATATTCTGTAATAATTGCGTTTGTTTATCATTAGACAATATAGTTTAACATGGTACAAAATATAGTTTAACAAAATAATTAATATCTTTGTCTTCATTTTAACAAATAAAGATTCTTGGATACACATAGATATACGCATAGGTATACGCAAAGATACAAAACCTCCATTCGTAATTATTCATTCAAACAGCTTGAATATATTAAAACTGCTCATTTTGCTATTTTGTCGCGAAACATATTTTTACATTTTGATAATGAATCGAGTGTCCTGACAATGTTAAGTTTAACTTATGTAGGTGCAATTGTGCTATAGATATATTCCTAGATTTATTTGTTTATTACATTTTTACATATTTGTTAATACGTTGCCAATATTATAATTTGTGTAAAAGGATTACGATATAAAAATCTAATACATTTTTACGAAATTGTAAATGTTTTAAAATCTCACTTTGGCAATTTTTCACACTAAAATGTCATAAAGCATTTGTTTAAATTTTACCGTATACCGTGGAAATTTTTATAACAAAAATGGCTCCTTGTAATTTTTCGAAAGTAATTTTGTAGATGAAAAAAGTGACAGTTTCATTTTTCACGGGTAATTTCATTGTTGGAGGATTAATGGTTGAGAGATTAAGCAGGGCGTACTCAGGTGTCCAAACAGCGGCTCGGTAACATCCAGTATAATTATTTCGGTTTTTAGGGGCAGCAATATAAACCTATTCGACTGCAAATATTAACACAGTCTCACATCCAGCTATAAATTTTATTGTTTTTCTCTACACGCTAATCTTAGTTATACAGATAGAAATATTAGACAAGTTTAATTGTTTTTAAAAATTATATCAGAATTTAATGTCCTTTTAATTCGAGTGTAGGCCTAAAATATCAGGCTTTTATAGGTGGATTTTTATTTAAACGGCTAATGCACTCTTATCTGGAACCAGAAGCAGTTTGTTTGATATATTAATGAATCTTTCACTCCAATATTTACTCTATATTACTCTGACGGGACTATTAGAGAATAAGAATATAAAAAGGCGTAACTTATGCATTGTAAGTTAGCGAAGTGAAAATATGTCATTGAGTTAGTCCGTTCCTGTAATTATTCTTTGTCTTTGTTTTTTCGTCAACTAAATAAATCGAGAAAAGTTTCAAAAACAATCTGGAAAACTACATTGCAATACATGTATGAGCTGCACGACATACGGTAAAAAAACCGATTGTAATGATCTATATCTAAGAAGTAGAAAAACAGAAAAACTCTTTACAAGAAATTACCATTTATACCACGATATGTCAGTGTTGTAATAAGTCTGCATCGATTATCATTTTTTACAGTACGGAATATTTTATTGGCTTCTGTATTTGGTAAAAACTAAATTAAGCTTTTAATTTTGGTAAAATCTACAATATAAAAACAAAGTAATAATATAGGAGTAAGTTTGGGTAAATAATTGTTTAAGCAATAGATAGATTGTAGTAAATAATAGTCGTGGTAACTCTACTGTAAATATTCTATGTGAGTCAGATGGGATCCGGTAGGTCGGTTAAAAGGTCCTAGCTATAATATTGAACCCCCAAAGCAGAGATCGTTGAAATACTATCATATCCAAGCTCAGATTGTTATAAGTACGGAATGGTCAAGGTATCGAATGTCTAATACATTACAGAGTGTCTAAAGCACAGAGGTTTCTAGGGACAAAACATCCAACACACAGGCTATACTAAGGACATAACGTTCAAACAGCTGGTCGACTATAGCACATGACGTCAGAGATGTGGAAGATACAGAATGTTTAAATTCTAAACACAACACATTCAAGACATAACGTACTAAGTTCAGAGTACCTAAATCATAGAATGTCAAAAGAATAGGACATGGAAAGCATTGAAAGTCAAAAGTACACATGTTTATATAGATAACGCCCAAGAGAAAAAAAGTAAAAAGTACATAACATCTTAAGAACAAAATGCCTAAAGTATAAATCGTCCAACGTACAAAACCTTCAGAAACACAAATTCCAAACCAAAAGCAATCTAAACAAAAAACGTCCGAATCAAAAAACGACTAAAGCATGAATGTTCTAACCAAAACTTGAGCGTTACTAGTACACGCTACATATATAACATATGAAAAAAATAGAACGTTGCTCAAAGTTCTAAGAATTAGTAGATTTAGTTTTACAATAATTAGTAGAATCCATTGTAAAATAATCACACACACACACAGCTAGATAAATATTTTGATACAAGTTTAACAAATGAGACATTTGTGGGTTTTCTATGTTTTTATTCAGTAAAGTAGATTTATTTCTAAAAATAGGGTAAAAATAATTGGAAACGTAGTCACGGATAATTTATGATTGTTTTTTTAAAAATAATAACCATAAACCTATCTAAATACCAAATATTTTTTACAAATACAGTAGTATTTAATCAAGAGCTTTTTTAACAAAATTTAATTATATATATATATATATATATATATATATATATATATATATATATATATATATATATATATATATAAAGAACAAAAGTCAAAATACAAATACAAGAATTATATTTGAATTTAAAAAATTATAAAATTTTATTTTATAATTTATTTTATAAATTATTATATTTGAATTATAAAATTCAAATATAATTCTTGTATTTGTATTTTGACTTTTGTTCTTTATTAATACACAAGAAAACATATTGCGATATTTATATATATATATATATATATATATATATATATATATATATATATATATATATATATATATATATATATATAAAGCCAACACACTCACACACACACGCACACACACACACACACACACACACACACACACACACACATATATATATATGTATATCACATAAAAGTAGTTTTATTCTTATTCGGAAGAAATATTTTAAATTTATTGATAGTTTTACTAGTAAACAGTTTTAACTATGTAGAAATATGAAATTCCTAATTGAAGTGCAATTCCTCTTTATTTGACGTAGTTCACAATATTTTATTTCCAATATTTTGCAGCTGAAAATCTTTGTCAAGCTCACTTCCATTTGATCTACTTTAGCGATAGGAATATCATGTGAAGCAAGTTTTAATATAACATCTAATCTTTCAAGCTGGATGGATGCAGCGTTTCCTACCCTGGAGCATTTCGATATCTCTCAATACGTCTTCAATGAAGTGCAAAGCTTTTTGTTAGTTGAATTTTTCACTAGAGCAGAATTTTATTACTTTTGTTACGGAACTGTTGCCGCGGGGTGGCTCAGATCTTTTCTTATTGACAGTTTTACGTATTTGGAGTTTCATGTGTTGACAGTTCTAAATGCTTTTACAACAATAATTATTGTTTCTTTAATAAATATTGTCGGTTTTTAAAAGCTCGACCGTTTAGGATGAATTTTAGAAATAAATTTCGAAATATAAATGTATTTGTAATTGCCAATAATAAAAGATAAATGACTTTCACTTTTAGAAATGACTCTTAAAAAATTAAAAAGTAAAACAACTCTAAAAACTGATTTTATAAACAACTTTAATGTTATATTTATATCCATTTCTTTTAGGCTTTTTCCGATATCAAAAATTGTTGAAAATAATTTATAATATATCCATAAGATATTATTACTTATAGTTCCTGGATTTACACTCTCAATTTCAATTTGTAATGAAATTTCAAACAATGTTTGAACAATCAATTTAAAATTATAAATTTGTTCCTTGCATAACCTTCGGTTAAATACAGTTTTGTTGTCACATTTAAATTTTAATGAAATATTAATGAAATAATTTGCAAGTGTAACAAAACCTGAAGCATTCCTTCAATCGTGACAATCATTTAGCTTTCTCTGCAAAAACAAATTTTCTGGTTATTTTATTTCCTACACGCTTTATGTACTTCAGTGTTTACAAATCGCAAACGTTTCCAAAATCGCATGTACTTTCGAACCACATTACTGCATGTAAGGCTCATTAATTTTTAATATATATATATATATATATATATATATATATATATATATATATATATATATATATATATCAGTGAATCTGAAAATAGAACAATAGTGGTACACTTCACCTTGTAACTACTGAAATTCCACACAACTCGCAGTCTACTACAACCCACGGTCAGTGATGCTTGATGATGGAGATACTATCAATCTTTGAAAGTTAACTTGCATAAATAGCAAGTAAGATTCTTGTAAGTACATATAGTGAAAGTGATAAGTGAATACAAGAAAACAGTGTTGCAAAGCTAAATATAGGTAGGTTTCTCTCTCTCTCTCTCTCTCTCTCTCTCTCTCTCTCTCTCTCTCTATATATATATATATATATATATATATATATATATATATATATATATATATATATGTATGTATATTATATTTGGTTATTGCTGAAGAAACCAAGCGTTAATAATGAAAAATATCGATGAAGAATAAGGTAGAAGGTATCTAAAATACTGACTCTATAAATATCTAATAAATCTATATTTTGCACTATATAATATCTAATGTATATATTTATAAATTTTAGTATTAGCTACAAACGTGTAGGCGAAAATGTACGTATAATGCTTACACAAAATCTTTCACTATAGAGAATAAATACATTTTTTTCGTAGTTGTCATCATTGTCCTATCATTTGAGATATAGGCTCAAGATATATATTAGAAAAAACACTATAAGAACTATTATTTAAAACATATTCATAGAATTTCAGCAAATTATTTTCTAACAAGTATGCATAAATACTGTATGCATAAATACTGTATGCATAAATACTGTATACATAAATACTGTATGCTTAAATACTGTATGCATAAATACTGTATGCATAAATACTGTATGCATAAATACTGTATGCATAAATACTGTATGCATAAATACTGTATGCATAAATACTGTATACATAAATACTGTATGCTTAAATACTGTATGCATAAATACTGTATGCATAAATACTGTATGCATAAATACTGTATGCATAAATACTGTATGCATAAATACTGTATACATAAATACTGTATGCATAAATACTGTATGCATAAATACTGTATACATAAATACTGTATGCTTAAATACTGTATGCATAAATACTGTATGCATAAATACTGTATGCATAAATACTGTATGCATAAATACTGTATGCATAAATACTGTATACATAAATACTGTATGCATAAATACTGTATGCATAAATACTGTATGCATAAATACTGTATACATAAATACTGTATGCTTAAATACTGTATGCATAAATACTGTATGCATAAATACTGTATGCATAAATACTGTATGCATAAATACTGTATGCATAAATACTGTATACATAAATACTGTATGCATAAATACTGTATGCATAAATACTGTATGCATAAATACTGTATGCATAAATACTGTATGCAAAAATACTGTATGCATAAATACTGTATGCATAAATACTGTATGCATAAATACTGTATGCTTAAATACTGTATGCATATGAACTGCATCCAAGAACGTAAACACTCCTGTTGTAAAGGATAAATGAGGCGCCTAATTAGTAAAAATAGAAGATATTTATTTATACAAAAGCATAAATAAACTTTTTATAATCCACAGTTTCATAAAAAATTGTCATGTTTTCGGTTTAGCACTATTGGCATCATTAGTATCAAGATAGAGGAAACTTGGAATATTACCAAGGCAGTGGTAACTAAAAATGTGAACAGCATTGGTGCAGGGCATGAGCGTAACTGTCACGATTTACTGCATGTTTTGCGTGAGTGCTTATTGTGAGTATGGCTAATAATAATACCTCAAGAATATAAGATGAATCCCATGTAAGTGAATGTATCGTTTGACTGTCAGGAATAATGGTTCAGATATTTGACTATTATTCGAAAGAAAGGAAACTACGAATATGCAACATTGTGTTATTATAAAATAGTAATTTGATTTAGTCTTATACAAGAAATGAGATTTTAATAATTGATTAATAAAGAAGTTACGATCTAAAAATTTAATTCTCTCGAATATTTTACTCTGCTTAAGTAAATATATATATATATATATATATATATATATATATATATATATATATATATATATATATATATATATATTAGATATGGTGATATGTTTTTTGTAATATAGTTAATAAATTAAAAATATTTCAAAAACAAGAATATTTTTAATGAATATATTTATTCAAAGCTTTTCGCCGATAAAATAGTACCATAGTATTTTGTAAAAATATTTTATTAGATAATTATTTTCGTGAAGATGCTGGTACTATTTTATCGGCGAAAAGCTTTGAATAAATATATTCATTAAAAGTAATCTTGTTTTTGAAATATTTTTAATTTGTTATATATATATATTTATATTTATATATATATATTATAGATATAAGACGTATATTTGTAATTCTTTCATTGTGTTGATGAATTTATTAAGATGTAACTAAGGAGGATGTGTGTGGGCTTTGTTAAGAGGAGTGCTTTGTGTCGAATTTCTGAAAAGGTCAAAAGAAAATCAAATAGATATTAATAAACACCCACGTTATTTTCCGTTGCCTCGAGCAAAAAAACGCGTCGACACAAAGTTCAGGATCCCTTTGTACTTCAACCATTTTCCGCCTTTACTTTGACGTTTTGTTTACCATTTGGTTGATTGTGTAAAATTTAATAGGAAGAAGTATAAAATAATCTAGATTTTAGTGCTATATATTTTGAATTAGTTTGGCAATGGTAGAACTATGATGTAATACTATGAAACTATTGATTATTGTCCTTGAATATGTTGTTCGAGAGGTGAATATTTTCCCTATGATTGATGGTGCCTGTAGTTTACAGCACTGTTATATTCTTTATTTGCTGCAATCATTTTGATTTAATTTAGTACATGGACATTTTGTGATATTAGGGAACAACATATTGCCAAACAATATATATATATATATATATATATATATATATATATATATATATTAAATATGGTGATATGTTTTATCACCGTATTTATCGGCGAAAAGCTGTGAAAAATATATTCATTAAAAGTATTCTTGTTTTTGAAATATTTTTAGTTTATTATATATAGATATATATAAATAAATAAATAAATATATATATATATATATATATATATATATATATATATATGTTGTAATCCATTGATAAAGTGTTTTTCTTCCTCAATATATATCGTTGAATAATGTTTTCAAAATCCACACACACACACCCATATATATATATATATATATATATATATATATATATATATATATATATATATATATATATATATATATATATATGATTACATTCGCGTTCTGCGTAGCCTAAACTATAACATAACGTTTTGCTCACTTACGTTTTTCAATCAATTTTAACATACAACCGCTTTACATATGTTATAAAATAAAATTATAAAAAATAATAGGGGAAATTTATTATCATTAATACTAAATATTGTTATTTAATGAAATTTATTGTTGGTCATCAAATCTGTATTTTAAAAAATAATGTAAGATTTTCAGGATTTTAGAAACACAAAACTCACTGTGTACTAATTAAACTTAACTTTAATTTAATAAAATTAATTTACTCGTTATTTACATTTTAAAATATTAAAATTTGTTGAGCTACCAGCCATTTTTTCCGTAAAAATAAACAGATTTAATTCTTGGCAAAACAACAGTTGCTAATCATATATAACTATATAAATAACTGTATTTTTTTCTAGGCATGATTTTAATAGTACGAGTATCTTACTAACATTGTCTTTATATGATTTAATATATATTAGTTAATACAGTATGTAATATTATAGTGTTATTAGTAGGTATATATTAGATAATTCATATTGTTCCCCCAAATACCATAGTTAAAATTTAGGTTAGCTTTGAATAGGAAAAAAGAGACTTTCTGGAAAAGGGTTTTCTAGTTTATTAATCATCATAAATTACGTAAGCATTTTTCAGATACCAGGGCTTTCCACAGATAAAGGACGCAGAAAACGTTTTCACTAATTACATTGAATTTGTCGACCAGACCACTTTTGTTCCCTTTTATACAGTTGACAACTAGCAACATAGTCACCTTGAAGTAGCCCCTTACCTCCCCATAACTTACTGGGTCTGTCACTGTATTTCTCCAGCTCTTTTAGATATTTGTTGAAGCCCGGATTACTATTGTAGTCCTGGTAACCGATTGCGGAAAACTCTTTTTTTAAATTTTACTATTTGTTCGAGCTTTTGTTTTTAAATGTCAGTACGTTACTGGGAAGACGTAAGACAGTGGTTAAGTAAAATTATAAAAGGCTGAATGTAGTTGGAAATAGGCGCAACAAGAAGTTGACGCTAAAATTATTTTTGACTTATTTTATACAAATATTGAGTTGAAATTTTCATTATATTTGTATTTTGTTGATTATTATATACTATATATGAAGTTTTATGGTCATGGTTTTGTATATATAAGTGTGTACATACACAATCAATATTTTCGATAGTTTTATATATCATATAGTATAATATATTGTATAGTTTATTATCTATGAAAATAAATTACTTTATTTACTAAATTATTTAACTAATAACATTTGTAAAAATATATGTTCAATATAAACATTTGAAAGTTTCTTACAATTTGTATTTCTCTTTATTTTATAGATTCTTTAACCAATTAGATTTCTTCATTGAAAAAGAATAGCCTTAAATGGTTGAAAATATCTGGGAAAATATTACACTGATTCAGGCAAAGAGGTAAGCTTTTATTCAAACACAAGGTTTAATATACTCTGGCCACTGACTGCTTCTACTAAATTGTCACTTGTAGTTTAATTAAATTCCGGAAGGTACACTTGGCAACGCTCGGGACTATTGCAGTCGCATTCGGAGTTTTAAGAACGCTTATTTGACAATTAGTTTAAACGGGGAAATTCCTTAGCAGAAACTCTCCAAATGTTTGCACATTACAGTGACTAAGCAAGTCGAAATATATCAGAGCGGAAACGAGGGGCATAGGTAGACGTTAAGAAAATGCATAAGCCCAAGGCGCTAAGAGATATATGAGAAAAATAAAAAGTGTTGTCAAGTAATCAGATAAATGTGTGCACTATTCATGCGCAAAATAAATATGAAGCTATATTGAGCTCGATTTATATGATTTAGCAAAGTATATGACAAATATAATCACGCTGTCTCTTGGAGACAAGTTGATTAATGCCTTGCCAAGATAACGCCAGTAATGCCTCAAGACAAATGAGTACTTGCTTTTTCATCCCTTAATAACAGCTCGTTTAGTATATTAAATGTTAACGGGGTGGTGACGGTGATTAGGTGGCAGTGAATTCACTTAGCCCACGCTCGTCTATGCAAAATATATCATATTGAAGCCATTAATTTAAAATTTTGAGAATCTATTTAAATTTGCATAATATTATAGTAACTAATAGGATAACTCTGATACTTGAATATATTGATTTATATGTCTTTAACTTCATATTGAATCATTCACATGACGAAAGTATTTAGCTAAGAATAAGGCGAAAGAACAGTAATTAATAATAGTCTTTTTATTGTTTGTTTTAATATTACCTTTAACTTTGAAGTAAAAGTAAAACTTGCCACTTGTTTTAATATTACATTTAACTTTGAAGTAAAATTAAAACTTGCCACCTGTTTTAATATTACCTTTGACTTTGAAGTAAAAGTAAAACTTGCCACTTGTTTTAATATTACATTTAACTTAGAAGTAAAAGTAAAACTTGCCACTTGTTTTAATATTACATTTAACTTAGAAGTAAAAGTAAAACTTGCCACCTGTTTTAATATTACCTTTAACTCTGAAGTAAAAGTAAAACTTGCCACCTGTTTTAATATTACATTTAACTTTGAAGTAAAAGTAAAACTTGCCACTTGTTTTAATATTACATTTAACTTTGAAGTAAAAGTAAAACTTGCCACCTGTTTTAATATTACATTTAACTTTAAAGTAAAAG
This sequence comes from Prosapia bicincta, assembly GCA_036971475.1. NCBI lineage: Eukaryota > Metazoa > Arthropoda > Insecta > Hemiptera > Cercopidae > Prosapia > Prosapia bicincta. The sequence goes on along the minus strand of JBAIZL010000001.1, from coordinate 109,784,195 downwards.
TAAAACTTGCCACTTGTTTTAATATTACATTTAACTTAGAAGTAAAAGTAAAACTTGCCACCTGTTTTAATATTACGTTTGACTTTGAAGTAAAAGTAAAACTTGCCACTTGTTTTATTATTACATTTAACTTTGAAGTAAAAGTAAAACTTGCCACTAACTCGTAAAAATTAATTAGATAAGTACAATGTTATATTACAAATTTCTATTTAAATATTATCTTACTTAACCTCTAAAGGTAGTTTTAATGTAATTTGTAAATATAGGCGTATAATATGCATAAACCTCACATAATGTAGTCGATATATTTTTAATATTTCTAATGAACAATTTTGATTGTTCAAAGTTTTTAGATAACCTAATTACAGTATCTTACGTTCTATATGTATTATTTATTATATATAGTAACAAATAATGTTTATCGGTCAGATTCTAAAGCAATATTGAAGGAACAATACATTATAAAACTACTGGTTATAAGTCTAGGAAACAGTTTTTAACGTCATCAATTTAATAGAAGAAATAATTTTTCCATTGCGGCAATCGTTTTGAAAAAAATCTTGATTTGTTTTTATTACAATATAATTTCAGAAAATAGTATCACCATCTCCAAAATGATTTTTCATATATATATATATATATATATATATATATATATATATATATATTTATATATATATATATATATATATATATATATATATATATATATATATATGATGAAATGTTACTATCTGGAGTACATCCGTTCATTCTGCAGTCCGTAAATTCGCAGTTCCGACGTTTCGCTAGAATCTCATCCAGCATTGACGAGGCGAACCCAACAACAGTAGAAGAGCGAGGGCGAGCACTCGCTCTTCTACTGTTGTTGGGTTCGCCTCGTCAATGCTGGATGAGATTCTAGCGAAACGTCGAAACTGCGAATTTACGGACTGCAGAATGAACGGATGTACTCCAGATAGTAACATTTCATCATATTTTTCCATCCGTGAAGGAATACGTATCAGCATATATATATATATATATATATATATATATATATATATATATATATATATATATATATATATATATATATTTAAACCGACATAGGTTATTCAAATACAAGAATATTTATTAATTTATATCCAAAGCTTTTCGTTGGTAAACAGTACCAACATCACCAGGAATGAATAATACAATAATGCAAGATATAGGCCTAAGACATATATATAATTAATTATATAATTACTTTTCCTTATAATTATAATGTGAAACTACTACGCTGGGAGACAAATTGTAACATAAATTCGTTTTACGTATCAACTATAATATAACCCTTCGCTCACGTTTTGTAGTTAACCTTA
>JBAIZL010000001.1:109702849-109780349 GCA_036971475.1 Prosapia bicincta | reverse complement strand
ACAATAAATAGAAAATAGGTAGTCTCTACAAGTATTTGCTGCGAAAACATAAGTGAAAACTATTTCATGTTAAACTTAAATAACCTTCAAACGATATTGGGAATTACAGTAAATTAGTATATTGGTACTAAATATCTTCGATTAGAAAATACACAGACACACACCCATTTATAAATAAATAAATATATATATATATATATATATATATATATATATTTATAAGATCAAATAATATACACAAATACAGGAATATTTAATTTATTGAACAATAAACTCAAAGCTTTTCGTTGGCTTACATTACCAACATCTTCAGGAGTTACAATATTAAGAATGATAAAACAAACTGTCTAACAAACATGAAGCTACTAGATAAAGCAATACACAGTTGCCAAATCTATTACAATATTGCCAAACCTACTCCACTGCTGCCACAACATTATATACATTGAACAAAGTATGGTATTTAGAACGTATTTGATTTTGTTCATCTATTAATTTGTTATTAATATTATGTTTGTAAATTTCAAATGCTTCACATACGTTCATTTTTAACCCTTTATTTACTTCTTTTATAATTTTCATATTATTTATATTAGGAAACATATGATTATTATTAATACAATGTGTTGCGAAATTAGACTTATATATATTTGGTTTTAAAAAAGCATTAAAATGTTCTTTATATCTTTCTTTTAATTTTTTCTTTGTTTGTCCTATATAAACCTTATTACAAAATTCACATTCTAATTTATATACTCCATTTTTCTCATGTATAGGCCTACTATTTATATTATTATTATGGTTAATTATATTTATTATTCTATTATTGGTTCTATATGCAATTTTTATGTTTTTATTAGTAAATAATTTGGAAATATTTTTTATTTCAAAGCCAGTGTAAGTAAAAGTACTCCATACAGTATTATTATTAATACTATTACTATTGTAATGAATATTATTTTTTATTTGTTTTTGTAATATATTATAATTTAATTTATCTACCGTTTTCTTTTTGTAACCATTTTCTACGGCTATCTGGTATATTATGTTTTTTTCCCTCATTTTATTTTCATTGCTCATAGGAATTTTATTCATTCTGTAAAGAAGATTATATAAAGCAGCCATTTTTTGATTATATGGATGGTTGGAATAATTAGGTATTATTTGATTGGTTAATGTAGGTTTACGATAAATCATATATTCTAAACTCGTTTCATTTCTAATAATTGTGATATCTAGCAAGAGGAAAACACATTTGATATTCTATATATATATATATATATATATATATATATATATATATACATATATATATATATATATATATATATATATATATATATATATATATATATTTATATATACATATATACACTCAGACACATAACTATTATGTGAGTTATATCTATTAATCATGCTAAAAGTCATACAAAACGTACCCTGTTTTTCCTTTTCGTTTGTCAACCTAACCACTAGCCACTCTCACACCGTCTTGTTAGTTTCTCTTGTTAATCTCTTTATAGGTCTTGTCCTTTTAATGCCATTGTAATGTGCCCCTTACGAATCAAAACATTGTGTTTTGGGTTTTATTCGACAATTCTTTTTATCCATATATATATATATTTTGACTTCGTGTTTCGTAATCTGTACATTTTCTTCCTTAAACCTGGTAAAAGTTTACTAGAGGGGAAAAACTATTATCGTCGTCCACCGTCCTGGCTAGTACCTCTTCATCCAGCAATACAAATTTTTATTTTGTATATTTTGGTGTCGATTGCATTGTCATTTTTCATTATCTTCTCTAAAAATGACTGTTCATCTGGTTTAATTTATTCGCTTGTTCTATTGGTTATACATCGTAGTCTTAAATCAATATAACATGAAGGAAAACTCAAAACCAAGTGTTTATAAATTTCTTCTGAGAAATAAGATAGAAAATGCGTTGTAAAAAAGGTGATGCAAGTATATTGTTGACATAAGCATGAGTATAGTACTCGAATAATTATTTTCAGGATTGTTTTATCTACGGTACCAACCATCTGAAATGAACTTGGTGTTTTCGTCTCATTATCTTTTGTGTTTGCTTCAATACCTTATAAGTTACGGCTAAACAGCGCCAATATTAGTGAAGAAGTCTTAAATTACTAAAAAATGAAACTTTGGGAAATCAGAATAATTTATGATGTAAAATAGAGAAGGAGTAAGTTAAAGGTAAAAGGTTTTGTACGTTTATCTTAGCTTGATAAAAAAGCTAATTATATTATCCAAGCAATGCATTTGGCGTTATTTATTGTGATTGGTAATAAAAACGAGTGTCATCCAGTCTTAATAATCGAGCCGCTATTCGTCCCATCCATAGGTATAGTGGGTGTTTATCTTATTCCAATTTACCCACTACTCCTAAACTTCAACCGGTCGGTAATAGGTTATAGTAATATTGTGTCCTTATATAAACCATTGACAATAACAAAATACAATTGTAAAGGTATTATAAATATCTAGCCTGGCTTTACGGTACTTGTACGAAATGGCTTCAGAGATTTTAAAACTCTAATGAGCTATCTATACAGAAGGGGTACGTTTATCTAAAGAGAAAGACCCAGCTACGTTATTTATAAGAGTGTCCATCCAATTTGGTTTAAACTTGAAGATTTTGCTTAGGCCTTACTACGTAATAAAAGTTTAAAAAAATAAACATGACCAAAAGGATTAGTTTAACATACAATATTCAGAAAACATAAAACACAAATAAACTTGTTTTTTAATAATATAATTTATATTTTTAATGTTTTAAATCCTAAACTCATAATTAATTACATCCATAAATTGTAAAGACATTTTTATAAATGTAAAGGACAAAGCTCTGTTATATAATTCTACTCAAATACACTTTGAGTAATAATATACGTTAAAGGCTCAACACAGATGATTACTTGCTTTTTCATCCCTTAATAACACCTCGTTTAGTGTATTCAATGTCAACGGGGTAGTGATTAGTTCGTTGTGCATATCTTTTGTTCCTTCCCTTGTGGATATGAAAACCCATGAAGGGTGAAGAAGATAATCTGGTTATATAAATGGCAGGCCATTAAAGCTTCCATTACGGTATTTCATTCAACCTATAATGTAAGGTGCTTTACCAACTGTATCGCTTAAGGTGAAACAAAAGATTGTTGTTTCAACTAAATAATTGGTTACATTATTTCTAATTAATTTTTACAAATTTATCAGTTTCATATTTTCCATAACACTAGTTAAAATTTAATAAATAATTTTGTAGATACATTTAATGAGTAATATCTTTTAAAATATACATATAACCATAAATATTTCGTAATTAAAAATTCCTTAATTAATACCCTGCTTCTATATGTCTTCACACATACACACACACACACACACACACACACACACACATATATATATATATATATATATATATATATATATATATATATATATGTATTTGTTGTTTTAGCCAGCGACACTGTATGCAGCTCTTGAAAATACCAATATCTTACATTGATGAACTTTGGGCATATAGTTGTATACATATTGTTATTGAAATGTATTTACAATAATTAATAAATATTTAACACGAAAAAAGTCATGTATAAACTTATATATATATTTTAAACCATAACCATAACCATATACATTTATGTATATAATAAGTTATTATATTATATATATGAGGTACTAAAAGAAGAAACTTTAAGAAATAATTTAGCACGATTTGAACCTAACGGTTAAAAAAGGAAAGAAGGTTATATAAGACATAACTTTAAAAAAATTAATACTAGGAGAACATAATCAGGGAGGCTACATTTAGAATCAAGTATTATAACATTGAAGCGCAAAATAAATAAAACCTAGAGAAACCGTCAATTTTATTGTAGACATACTCAATATGAAACGATACCATGGATAAGCAAAGAATTACAGGTAGGTAAACAATTAAATATAGGTAGGAGACAACTATACTCTACAAATATGAAAAGAGTCAATGAGCATCAATGTTTAACAAAATATCAAAGAATATTTCGATAACATAATCTCTCTCTCTCTCTCTCTCTCTCTCTCTCTCTCTCTCTCTCTCTCTCTCTGTCTCATAAACCTTTTAATTTAACGATTTTAAGTTCAGGTTCCATACTCTACTAGTCCTCTGGCGAGGCAGTAACAGGGTGTTAGTTACGTATAGGTGGTATATAAAGTGTTCATTTTTATTTCTTTACGTAATTTGGAATTCCAGAATTATTTCGTAATCATTATAATTCTAGGCTAATTCAATAATAACGAACTCAAATAAATAAGCTATTTCCTCATACGCGTTTCAGTTACGAAACTATCATCATTAGTGAGCATAAATGCATACATTTTACACAATAACCACATAGAATAGAAGAGAAGGACTAAACACAGTTACAGTACAATTACGATTAAACGCAATCGTTTTGACGCTGCTTCAGTCATTAGCTCCTACGAGCGGTACTGTCGAGGCAGTTAAATGTCACGAAGTGGAACGGTAGACCACTCTCTTCCCTTGTACTCTAATAACAATTGCTTTCAAGAGGTATGGGCTACTTCAATGTTAGGGTACTGAAATAATGGTTACTTTATACAAATTATATGCTTTTAGTTTAATAAATGGTGGTAGTTTGAGTCTAGTCTCATAGCGTAAATTATACGATATTATGTTATGAATATTCCCTTACACAAGTATAAACTATAAATGTGATCGTATTACTAATTTTACTTTGAAAAAAAACTGGTAACTTTTTTGTAATAATTTGGTGATAAAATTATATAGCCTAAAAATGTTTTTTTTACTGCTAGGCAAGAGTTAACACAAAATATCATTTACTGTAGTAGAACTAGCTTAAAATACTATTAGGCAATTAAAAAGAAATATTCTCATAGTGATGAAGATTTTTATATAATCTCATTCAAACTGTTGAGTAAAATGTTTCGCTAAAAGGCTGTGATATATTTTAAAATATTATTCGTAAGAGTTTTAAAAACAGTAGGGTAGATAATTCCAGGTGGATGAGACCGAGACCACCTCGGAATAACGAAAACTTGTATTACACGGAAATACGTTTCTGTAAATTATAAAAAATAGGGGTACTATTGAAACCTAATAATATAATTAGGAATGCATTAAATAGTTTATAGGGTAATTGTGATATTTAGCGCCCCCCTACGATATTACTGAAAATTCTTCAAAACCACCAAGTAGGACGATATGCACAAGATTTTTTTATTGTCCTCGGAAAATTATTTTTGATCAATTTAAAGTTCGGTGGAAAATTCAGTACGGAGCGTTAAGTTGTGCATCGGCCGCGGTGTGACGTCAGGCATACTTTACGTGTGTAGATATTAGAGAAACAACGTTCTGGCCTAACTTTTATGGTTTTTGCATTCGCATATTTAAATATACTAATAAAATCTTCAGTTACAATAAATTTGATTTTAAATTTATACATTACTATATACATATATTAAAATATACCTAAAAAGTATCCAGTCAGGATATATTTGGTTTTAATTTTATACATTTCGTAAATGGTTAAATCTATAAAGTTAGAACCAAATCGATCCTGACTGGATACGTCATAGGTATATTTAAATATAGATATATAAAATTCACCTTCCCTGGCAATAACAAAAATAATAGTTATCAGTTTAGCTTCAGAACATGTTTTTTTAGTCATACACTTTAGATTGCTAAAACACCAACTATAGTTGTCACGTCCTGTATCACTCCGCGGCAGATGCACAACTTATTCTTCACGCACTGAATATTTAAAAAAAAAAAATTCTTGTGCGTAACGTACTATTTGGTGGTTTGGAAGAATTAAAAAAAATTTGAAGGTGGCCACAATTACCGTTTATACAACTGTTTAGATTATAGTACTTACATAAATTTTATGTTGCTTTGGAATACATTGCTCATCACAATTGCTTAATTTTTATAACGTGTCTTCTACGACTAATTATCAGAACGTTTTTGTTCTTCGTCGCGTAGACGCCTTAGCAGAAGCACATGTGTTGGAGTGGCGTTTGTTATTAAATATAGCGCACTACCGTTTCCAAGGCAGCCGTTCCTTCATTGTGATTAATTTTTCCTTCTTGTACTGTATCGGTCGAGCCTTTATCCTCTCGCTATCTCAGCCTTCAGTAGTTTCTTGTACCATTTATATAGTCATACCATGTAAACTTTACCCCGAGACCTTTAAGACGGTTACAAGTTGACGGTAAAGTATATAGGAAGTTAAGTTTTACGTCTTTACAATTGTTAGAAATGGAAAAGGTATTAAATTATTAACTAAAAACACTTGTACATATGTTATACTTGCCTATAGTAGCAGTTAATTTAATGACGACGGCCGTTTCGGGAGAAGTGCCCAATTGTCAATACAGACCGTACCTCCGTAACTTGTTACGGTCTGAGTTGACAATGGGACACAACTCCCGGAACGGCCGTCGTCATCAGACATAAAAGTAGGCGCAGATTTAGGAAAGTGTAACATATTAATGAATGTACAAGTGTTTTCAGTTAACAACTAGTAACTCACGTGAAGATGGAATCAACTAATATGTTAAATTATTATTATGATCCTCTTTAACATATGAACCACACTTTATATGTAATCCGTTATTGTTTCATACTTTAAAAAAAAATTAATAATATTCACCTTTTTCTAAAAAGCGTTTAATAAATATAAATTTTATTATTCTGTATTAATTTTAATAACCTCCAATAAACCAATAAAATTTGTTAAATACATTCCATCTGTTTCATCAAAATGAATCTGCAATACAGTTTAATTGTTTGATGTTTGATTTGGGCGTAAATTCACACTTTATTAAAATGATTTCGAGCATCTAACAGCATATTTTGTGAATAGATAGTACAGAAACTATTTAAAAATGATTGTTGTATTGCAGTGAGTAACATAAATGTTACGTGTAGCTATTTCAAGGGGAATTGCCCACAAATAAACAATGAGAGTTATAGAAATTTGTAATTTCGGGTAAGAAGTGGGGTAATTTGTGGTCAATTTCAAAATTACATGATATAGAGATTTTTCAGTCGAGACCACATGGAAGATCCTATTCGATTTACCTCTGATGTGGATGGAGAAAGGTGTTCAAAAAAGGTAGAATATAGAAATGGCATATTCAAAATAGCATATAGCAATAATAGCACTCAAACATAGATGAAATGAAAGAGCTGAATTGGTAACTCTATCGATATATGTGACTGCGATAAAATTCTTGTAAATTTGTTGGGGTTATATAGAATTGTGATATATTGAAAATATACACAAACATTATTTCATACAATTTTCGGTAAAGGTTGTTGAACCAATACAGCGTAAATACCAAATGTATATTGAATCCATCCATCCAGAAACTTCAGATATTTTTATGACTTGTTTCTCGGATAGGAATTCTTGTAGTAAGAGTGCGAAACTTTTGTAGGGAACAATGAAATATTTTCCGTGATAACTCCGCTTGATCCTGAGGTGAGACTTTCTACAATACCGACTGTGTATTGCCAGATGTATTGGAAAGATTATTCTGTCGAATCCTGTATGACAATATGTTTAAAATAGTATTGAAATGGTTACTTTCGCTTTAAAAGTGGCATGTAATAAATATTTAATTTTTGTTCCATTTAAAGAGAAAGGAAGTATAAAGTATAAATGCATAGACGAGCTAAATTTTAAAAACGTGTAAATGTAACATATTTTTTACATTTATCATCTTAATATTTTTAACAAAGCTCTCATACAAACATACTTTTTATTCATCGATTTAATATTGACATTTCGATGGGGCTGATTATACCTAAATATATTATGAGGCTACTTTTATAACTCAGACTTTGTGTATGACATCTTACAAACACACACACAAACCCCCCCACACCCTCCCTCACACACACACACTCATAAACACACACACACACACTCATAAACACACACACACACACACACACACACACACACACACACACACACACACACACACACACACACACACACACACACACACTCATAAAAACACACACACTCATAAACACACACACACTCATAAACACACACACACACACACTCATAAACACACACACACACACTCATAAACACACACACACACACACTCATACACACGCACACACCCACTCACACACACACACACACACACACACACACACACACACACACACACACACACACACACACACACACACATCTATAATTAGTTTGATATTAAAAATCTGTTATAAATTTTAAATAATCATCTGTTCCAGTTTTAATTTTTTTTGTGGTTTTGATTACTTAAATTTATCAGAATTTCTATTGATAATCGAGAGGTGAATCGGGTTTTGCACAACAATTTGCCAACTTTGTAAAGAGATTGTACCAGGGATAAAGTCATTCTATGTTTAGAAGTGCGATAATGTAACTATTACGTCATGTGTGTTGGATGTGGATGAAGTACGTTTTTCACTTAGCTAAGCACATCGGGAGGAGATTTTTAAAAAGCATTGATAGCTTATCCGTGTTTAAGTTTTAACAATTTATTTTAATAACATACAAGATTTTACAATTCAATAAACAATACTACTGTGAGCTCTGGACATCCCTATTTGTGTGATTACATCGTGGGATACTATGTAAAAGTTTTTGGCAGCGACCTCGTCCTAGTCCTTGATTGCCAACATGTAATTAAACTTCTAGAATGGAATACCTCCAACTTTAGATTTGCACTCTCTTTTTAAGGCCAATCTTCGTCAGTAGCAACTACTATGTCACCATAACTTGTCCCGATATCTTTTAAGTGGTGTAAGCTGTATAGTTTTTCTTTGGTTTTCTACTCGTAACCCTTTTTCGGAGGTAGGCCGTTGTATTTCGACTTTGACTTGAATAGGGACTCTTTAGGGACTGGATGTTCTACTCGTTCGTCTGAGATGTAGTTAGGGCCATGAAGAAACGTTCTTGATCCAAACGTTTGTTAAGCTCATCAGAAAAGACGAGGTTCATGTGTTTTTGTAAAAGTTCTGACACATGTAGTACACGATATATCTCAAAGTAAAAATCACCTTGCAAGGAGACAACGTTGTTTCTATTTCGAAAGCGTAAAAATACAAGAATTTAGTTTTATATTTAATTATTCGTTTAGCCGCTTCTCTTTTTCATGAAAAAGTAAGTACCATTCGTATTTAAATAACCACATCGATCGACAAAATGTCTACCTCATTTTAACAACACATAATCACACCTCGAAACCCAACTTGCATATATAGGCTGAGGAAAATCAACTTCCTCAGAATCATTTAAACCACCACCAAATTTTCAAAATTACACCGAAGCTCATACTCTGAAGGGGATGAACTTCAAAGAAAATTCCAAACTTCCGGCGAATCGCCAAGCTGCAAGACATTAGTGTACGAGTCGGGTATTCGTAAAAGACTCGAGAGACTCAAGAAACGGCTCATAAACGATTTCCGTAATAAATGTATCGGAATAGGGTGCTATGTTTCTTTCTCAAAAAATAATTCGTTTCTTACAATATATATATATATATATATATATATATATATATATATATATATATATATATTAATGACTATAGGTTAGGGTATTTTATCATGTCTTGAAGAATTCGAGCTGAAGATTTTTAATATATCTCCAGTCTTATAATATTGCCTCTACTTTATTTGGTCACAAACGCTTTTGATTAAATTAAAGCTATCTCGACTGGACTGTGTTAAATTAACAACTAAGAAGAGAAACATATTTAATAATAATAAATTAGTTTTATAGAACGATAATAATATCCCATTGTAAAAGAAGTATGGATAAATTAATAGAATATCAAACAAAATAATATGGTATTTAGCTACGACAATTAAATGTGTGAAATAAGTTTATTATATTTTCTATATTCAACTAAAGTTTGTAAATAAACAATTTAAATCTTATGCATCTTATGTTTTTATAGCGCATACAAGATTTGTTATGAAGAACGTTCTTAATATGAGATAGGAAAACTGTATTATAAACACTAGAATTATATATATATATATATATATATATATATATAATGGGGATAGTATATAGTGTGACAATTAATATATGTTAAAATATTACTTTTTATCTAATTTTGGTAAATCGATTTATTTAACATTTGATTTCATCTTCATTTCAACTACTAGTTTTTCACAATATCAAGAGCACAGTGGTACAATATATTACAATAAAAATATTGAAAAGAACCCCAATACCACAAAAAAATAATCAAAAGTAACAAATAAGACAAGTTACTTAAGATTAAACCCTTATGTACATTTCGATGACCATGTCATCATCATCAGAGGGTCTAGTTACAAAACACAATCTAGCACACAAGACGTTACAAACTAGAATGATGAGTACACATCATTCTAGTTTGTAACGTCTTGTGTGCTAGATTGTGTTTTGTAACTAGACCCTCTGATGATGATGACATGGTCATCGAAATGTACATAAGGGTTTAATCTTAAGTAACTTGTCTTATTTGTTACTTTTGATTATTTTTTTGTGGTATTGGGGTTCTTTTCAATATTTTTATTGTACTAGTTTTTCACCAAAACACGAACATATATTAGTGTATTACAGTCGCCTATTTAGTATTTACGTTTTGATTATTGAGCACAGCTGTTTCGGGATATCTGTCCCATTGCCAACTCAGAGCGTAACTGAATTCTTGATTATTTAATTTAGAGGCTGGGTTAAGGTGAGTAAGGTTAATATTATTTGTATAATTAGAAAGGATTGTGGAGTTTTAATGTCGAAATTACAATATAACTTACATACAGTTTACGACATTATAGCCCCATAACATCCCTATGCTGCCCCATACTCACTCTAACCTAAAACAACCAAGATGCCAGTTCCGGTCTGAGTTTACAATGGAATACATTTCCCGAAACATTCGTCCTCAATAATCAAAAAAGTAAGTGCTACTATAGGCAGATGTAACTTATTAACATATGTTCAAGTGTTCTATTTACTTATTCTGTCTTCTGTTTTAAATACATGCAGGGCCTATAATGGGACTACCATTACATCTACTCACGTCAGTGTACAATGATATTGTATTTCCACGTGACAAAGTTTGTATGAACTGTTACATTTTTTGTAATACTATTCACCGAAGAATTCAGTTAAAGGAATATTGTATGCAAACAACATTGTTCAAAACGTTTTACTAATAAGACTCTCAGCATTTTAAAGAGCGTATAAAGAATTCAGTTATTGTTTAATACTTTAAAACAAAAACATTAATAATATTCACCTTCTACAAAAAAACTGTTTTATAATTATACCTTTTATTATTGTGTATTAATTTAAAACACCAATAAGATTATTAAAATTTGTCAAATACATTCCATCTGTTTAATTAAAATAAATCTGTAATACAGCTTGATTGTGTGTTGTTTGATTTGGGCGTAAATTAACACTTTATTAAAACGATTTCGAGCAATCTATAGGAATATTTTGTGAATAGATAGTACACAAACTATTTAAAAATGATTGTTGTATGGCAGTGGCTATTAGAAATGTTTTTACTATTATTACTATTACTTTACCTAGAAATAGATTTTTTAAGGTGAAATACGCCTAATAATTAAAAATTAATAGATAGATTTCTAATGAGGGTTATAGAAATTATAAATTTTGGGAAAGAAGTGGGGTGATATGTGGTCAATTGCAAAATACATGATATAGAGTTTTTCAGTAGAGTTTTTGTTCATAATTAGAATTTATAAAATATAATACATTTTTATCTTCAAAGTAACGTCATTAAATAAATTTTGTTAAAAAAAACTTGTAACGTTTATAGAAATGTAAATTATATAGAATAATTCAATCACAGTATATTTATTTCAGGCCATATACATTTTAAATGTATTTGATTATTGGTATCTGTTAATGGTTATATTTTTACGATTAGTAAATAGTTGTTGACTTTGTTTTAGTGACATTTCAGTGCTAGTACAGCTTTTGAATTTTATAAAATAAAACATCATGGTGAGAATGGTACTTTTTTAATATTTAAAAATATATGTAAAGCACACTTCATAAAAATTGAATAATGTTTAGATTAGTCAATACCGCTTGTTGATTGTAATGGAGATAATTTTAAATAAGAAACAATATAAGCAGGATGTTTTCGTCTTCATTTCTGTAGCTAAGTGTAATATCGAGTTATAGAAATATTTATTTCATCAAGCACCCTTGCTTTGTATCAGTACAACACCTGTATCCCATAAAAAGGATTCTAATCCAATTGAATATCAAGATCAAACCATTGCCAATTCTCTTCTAAAGTAAGATGAAACAAATATGCAATGTACTTTGCTTTTGTCGCTGAAGAAGAATATTATGGGAATAAGGTAAAAAATAAGTGACACTTGCCTTTTCATATAAGATCTATGTATTTTTGTGAAAATATTTCCTGTATGATAAATACCATGTCACAAACATTTCATCTTGTGAGTGAGTGTGTGTGCGTACGTGCGCCCGAGTGGTTGTGTGTGTTGTTGCGTGCGTGTGTGTGTGTGTGTGTTTGTGTGTGCGTGCATGCGTGTGTGTGTATGTGTGTATGTATGTGTGCTTGCGCGTGTGTGTGAGAGTTAGATCAAGAGCGTGCGACTAACTATAGTTCTATATAGAGTTTTAATATATTGACTGGATTTTGATAGCAATTGTTAGTAATGATCAATATTTTTAATAATAATGTTACTTTTTACATTATTTATTTATTTTTGTTTTAGGTGCTGAAATTGATATAATCACTATAATTTGTCTAAAACGTGAGTATTTATCATAGAACCTTCATTAAATATATAAACTTATATATGCAGATAAATAGTTATATTTTAAGTGTCTATATAACCTATAACTTGTTTTCAAACACTTTAGAATATAATATTACATAAGAAACAATAAGCTTAAAAAATAGACGAAGTTTTAAATTACTATACAAAACAAAATGCTCCACGTCTTCTCAGAAATTTATTGAACGTTATGGTTCTTTAAAGCAAAACTTATAACAGAGTTTGTAAATCTTCTTTAGAGAAGTTCTTTTCAATGAATATATAATGCAAAACCCAATATACATAAATACAGGTGATCGTGAGTTATACGAGACTGAGGTAGACGCATCAGAAAACACTAAAATCCAGATTATAATAAATTTTGACTCCAGAACTTGGTAAATGACGTAAATTATCTGTCTATTTCAAAATAATGTTTTTTTCGTTGGATATAAAATTTCACTCCATAAAGTTTTAGGGAATTGAATGAATGGAATAAAAATTGAAGGAATGTGTCACCAAGCTCACTTTTCATGTTTGGCCAGTTTTATGAGACCAGAAACAGATTTTATATTTTGGGCAGAGATATTTTTCAATTAGATTTCTGTAACATATTTTGAAAAATATACCTCATAACTGAGGCAATCCGTAAACATTATATGCAGAGTCTTGTAAGGATTTTGTTAATGTTGTTGCCATATAATAAAATAGTTATTTAATGATTGTATTTTAAATGTCAGCTACTAAACAGAAGATCCAGTCTGGAGAGTTGAATTCCATCCAATATAGGTTGGCATCATATCAGCAACACAAAAAGCATTATATCTGACGTTATAAACTCTAGAGCGACATTCTCTACTCTGTGCTTTGATCTCTACAAACTCCACCAGCTGATTAGCATTTTACGTCATTACTATTGTCTGAACGATGTAAACTATGACGGAAGAGAAACATTTTCCAGAAAGGAGACCTTTTCCCCAAGAGACGTTATCTTGAAGGACAAATCTTCACGTGAACACTGGCAGAAAACCACTTATGCAAACAGCATATCTATCCATCAGATACTGATACCCTCAACAGGACAGGGTCTAGCTATTAAGTGCCTTTCCAATCTAAGGTGTTCTACTAACATAATAATAATTTACTTTTATCAACAGCTATAATAATAATTATTATTATTACTAAAACTCGGAGGGACCTTATCGGTGTAGAGCACTTAGCTACAGCCTTTGTACTCTCTTCCATCCCTACTAGCTTAGTGGATTCTTTGAAGAAATTAAGTACCCACCTGATGCTAAATCTTCTGATATCTCTGGTGTACATATCTACCAGCCAAACCACTTTGTCCTTGCAGCTCCCAAAGCAGGGCACTCCCAGAGTACATGGATTGGGCTTTCCTCTTGCTTCTCATCGCATCTCTTGAACACAAGGGACCTAGATCTTCCAATTTTATATTGTAACTCCCTCAAATTCCCATGGCCTGTGACCAGCTCTACAGTAACTCTGAGTTGAGGTCTACTTAAGGAGAGTAGTGGTTTGCCCCACAAGTTTCCCGAGTAACCCACAGTACCTTATATTTGTTGCACTCCAAGATTGCATTCCATTCTTCCCTGCACAACTTGTCTATATGTGCCGTGATCCTCTTGCGCCTTTTCCGAGGCGGCATGCCCACTGCCCTCAGCAGCTCTCCTTGAACTATACACCCTTGTTTTGCTAAGGCGTCAGCTCTCTCATTCCCTATCCAGCATGAATGTCTTGGAATCCAGGTTAGGTTGAGCGAATTATACTTACTCAGCTCTGCTAGAGAAGCTATAGTCTCAGCACCAGCCTAGAGCTGGAACTAGCCTTGCCTAAAGCCTTCAGAGCTGCCTGACTGTCCGAGCAAATCCAGATAGTCTTGCCAGACCCTATTTTCTCAGCACATAGTTTGATCGCGAGCACCAAACTCTGTGGATAGACAGAGTTTTTAGTCTTCCAGTTGATGACAAAATCTGCCTTGCTGTCTCGGTCCACTAAATCCTGCTCCCAGTCCTCTCTTCATCTTGGACCCATCCGTGAACCAGATTTCACCATGTTTGGGTCTAGACTCTGTCCATGCTTCTCTTGCAGGAGTATGGATTTTGTAATTTCCTTTTTCCCTCTTAAGAGACAGAATCTTATCCTGAGGTTCTATCCAGAGTTCTTTCAGTGAATCCTCAAATAGCTGTTTATATCAACAGCTATAATTACAGAAGAAACTATACAGAGCTGTAAAGAAAACTTAAAAAAATTACAATTTCTCATTGGTTTCGAAATTTATTTATATGCGTCAAAGGATCATACATATGTAATAAATTTGCCACTCAACTTGGTTTCGTAAATAGCATGAATAAATCAAATGTTTTAACATTTTTAAATTAAATTATATCAGAAACAATAAAAGAGCGAGTATTCATTCTTAAAATATGTTTCGTGTCTCTTTCAGTTTCTATTCTTTCCGGAAGATGGTATTCCGACAGTTAACTTTGTTACAAGGCATCAGGTTGTTGGATAAAACAATTTCTTTACATTTGTAAGTCAGAAGCTGTCTGCATCTTGTTCCTCTTCTATCCTCCATCTTGGGTTAAACATAAAATTACTGGAGTGGTCTGATGCCATCCCGTGGGTACTAGTTACCTAAATTTGACGAGTTTCTTTAGATAATCATTCTGCCAAGCCAATCTGTTGGTCCTGAAGATACTAGACACTTCAGTGATATTTTAAATGGTTACAAGCGTCTAGTTGTAATTATTAATATCATCTTCATTTCTGTATTTCTATGTTTGAGTACATTTTTCTGCCATTCCTAACTTTTCAATATTCTCTTCTGTTGAAGCGTTTCGGAATAACTCTATTTACAAAACTTCAATAGTACTATTGAAGTTTTTTAAATGGAGGTAATCCGAAACGCGTCTAGTTGTAGCTTTTGTTAGGGTCTAAGGTTCCCATAAAGAAATATTAGAAATATGTAGCTAAGCAGAAGGGACATTTTTTCCTAGCTCCCACGTGTGATTTTTCAACTCGCAATTTAGTGATCTTGTTTTCCTACATCCGCGCATTATCATGTTGGGTCTCTCTGTGCATTGATCATGGAGCCTGAATAAAACATTTTTATCCATTCTAGTTTTGTACCATTTAATAGTAGTCATTATGTGATGATTTTTTTTGTAATTGATGAAATACTCATATATTATGGTTATTGTTCCAGACCATAAGCCTTATAGACAGGTTGTTATTGGAACAACCGGCCTTATAGAAAATTTATTGGAACTCCTCCCATTCACAAAAATGCCTCTAAAAAATCATTTCTCAGTTCAAATTCAATAAACGGAGACATCACACATATTTGTAAAACTCCTCGTTAAATGTCCTTCACCTTTTAATCTAATATCAGCAACTTAATGCAAATTCAAATTTCTTCTGACACGTGTATCTTTACAATCCAAATATACTGATCCTTAAATATCAACGAGTTTTGAGAACTGCATGAACAGGTGCTTTTTGACATTACATAATTGAAAAAAAAACACTTAATTGTCATGTATACAACTTTCTAAGAGCAATTTGATACATAATAGTGTCTTCCTAATTGGGATTGCAATTTTAAAGTAACAAAATTGTTCAAGAAAACTAGACAATAGTTCTTAGCGTTTTCTAATGCATGATTGTCAATAATGTCTTCGAAACCTGACTCTAATGCAAGTTGTAACGTTACTCTTATTAAGTGGTTCTATTCAAATAAATTTTATATGATATTATTTTACGTAAACGATAATTACCTTTTTGTATTTAAGTGTATGTTAGACTTAGGCTCGTAGGAAACGTTCTACTACCAAGATATATATTGAAAAATAATATATCTGTACAAAACAAATACGAATTTCTCATTTTAAATAAAATATATAACTATTTATTACTCCATCAAATTATTCTAATAAATTATTAAACGTAAATCTTAGCAGTAATTGATGCAATAATAAATTATAAAAGATAAGATGCAGATAATACCCTTTCTTCAAGCGACTATAGTATAAATTTGACTTTCGTTTTTTTAAAATGAAAAAAAATCGTTTTCATATTAAGCAGTTATCTTGATTAAATTATGAGTAGAGTTTTTCATTATCATAGTTATATTTTTTCAAATGATTAATGCATTTTATATGGCATTTATTAATAGCTTTGTAGATTTTTCATATGCATTTTTCAATTTGGATTTTTTTGCCATAATTGTTATTCACAAACAATCTTAGATAATGATTTAATATTGCAATTTAATACAAGTAACTGCGAAAAAACTCAATATAAATTGTAAAGTCATATATTATATCTTATTATTTGTGTTAAACTCTTGTATTTCATAAATTCGAAGCAATTTTAATTAAAAAAATATTTCTCTTTTTAAAACATATCAATCCTTAATTAATTTTGAAATTAATTGATTTAGAATGGACTGATCAAAGAAGTACTTTGGTACGTATTAATTTAATTAGAGCTTAACTAGTGAGAACAATTCACAACGGTAATTTAAAACAGTCAACTCTAAATATCACTACATATTAGTTTATTAAAACAAACACACCAGTTTATTAAAACAAGCAGACTAGTTTTAATGACGATGTAGCCTTCATCAGTGTTTGGCTAATACTATACTACTGATGAAGGTGACATGGACGTCAAAACTAGTCTGTTTGTTTTAATAAACTGGTGTGTTTGTTTTAATAAACTTGTGTGTTTGTTTTAATAAACTAATATGTAGTGAGATTTAGAGTAAACTCTTTTAGTTTTTACCGTTGTACTCGATACTCTTTTAAAATATTAAAATGAAGATTTAGCCTTCATTTAAAGTTATAAAAATAATTTCATATTTTGAATGCACGTTTCACTCGTACACTGTTGAATTATGACGCTTTGTGATTTAGAAGTGAAATATAATTATTTAATGATATAATTAACGCTTTGTTTTGAGTGATAATAAAATGCAGTTCATAATTTCATTAATTCCCCCATTACATCATTAGCGCTTGTAATTTATTAAACCCTATTATTTTTCGTTTTAATTCGATGTTCTGTAAAGTATCTAGAAGTTATTTTCTCATTTCAATTTATGTAAACATTAAAAATATGTTACATATCGCACACCAGTTTTTGTATAAAATGTTTAAAATTTAAAATCAACTCCCAAAATTGAATTGCTGATTTGTGAACAATTAAAAAGGACGAAAGTAGTAGTATTTTATTTGATATGATTTTTGAAATTCGGAGTAAAACCAACTAAATATTAATTTGGAGACCAATTTCTGCAGGAGAATGGGTTGTTTGAACGGGATTTTTTATAGTTTTCAGAAAATGTGTCAATTTAACTTCAAATAAATAAAAATACTATTTCTAATTAGGATTTCACAAAACCTTTGTCAAACCACTTCAAATAACTTTGCTAGTAACAAATACAAACATTTAAAAAAAGAAAACACACACACACACACACAAACACACACTCACGTATTTGGCACAAATTAGTTATTTTATTTTCACAAGTCTTTTGACCCATGTTCATTTGTATTTTAGTTGCCTTTCAGTCTGTGAATATTTTTTATTATTTTCTGCTATGATGTTGTAGGGCTATAAATCGTCTCTCCCTGAGTTATATTTTATATTTGATTTACCTAGTTTATGACGGATGTTAATAATAAAAATTACGATAGCTTAGATCCCTTCTACTAAGGGATGAGAAAGAGGGGGTTCATAATCGACTTAACATGTGCGCAAAAGCAAGCTGCTAACTCGGTTTTCTGTAAAATAAATGTGAATAGTGAGTCAAGAGCACATGCATGCAGTAAATTATATTGTAGATCTCTTTCTGACAAAGGCTTAAGTAGGAGAAAATATTGGAATCGCGCGGCGAGGAAAGAGGTGGCAACTGAGAGAAGGAGATTAGAAACGTGCCATAAAACGGCGGCTTAAGTTCCGAGCTTTACTGATACGGAAACTAGGCTGACATATTTTAGAAGATCAGTCAAAGTGACAATTATTACCTGCGATAAGAAACTGATAGTGTATATTATAGTAGGGTAATAAAACCCCTCGTTTGAGAAATGTTAGAGAGGTTTGAGGCATCACTTTTGCGTTTAACGTTCGAGCCTTAAAGATTCATCACCTGCGATGGTGGTAAACTTTAAAAAGACCGAATATATCTAGAGTGGTAGGGAGGCGACACATTCATATAGAAAGGGAAAAAGGAACGACAAGAGAACTGCATTTAGGAATAGAAGAATACTTTGTACCCTACGTAACAAAGCTTTTCTTTAGAGCTTTTCATTAAGTTTCTATTAATGAAGTTCTAAGCTGGAGATGCTAAATAAGTCCACTGAAATATAAAATGATGTTTCTTCAACTCATTATATAGGCTAACTTAGTGAATATAATTGTGTTTTGATTCGGCGTTCTAATTTGCTTATTTTTTTGTAAATAAATGCCCCTACATAAACATTTACTCAGTCTGTGATAGTTTTTTCTTGTGAATAACAAGCTATTCATACAAAAAAAAATCTTACCATAAAAAAGGGATTGTTTTCGTTGAATCACAAGGGTATGTTCAGGTTAGTTACACACAGATACTAAATACAGATACTCTACCTTTTATTCGTAATCTACGGGGAACTAATTGGTTTGTTTTCTTTATGTTTAAAAATATTTTTTTAAATTAATTGTAATAGAAATGAAAGTTATATAGTTTGAATACTACGTATTAAATTAAAATGGAAAATAAAAAAATATAAAAGCTAGCATTATGCAAAATTGGAAATTAAAAATTTAGTTTTAGATTTCTGGTCATCGCCAAAAGCAGTTTCATTTTTTAGTGTAAGAGAATGTCGGAGTTAAAATTACTCTGTGATATTATGATGAGTCGGGTTGACTCTAGTCACAAAAAATATAAATCTATACAAGTTTTAAACAAATATTAAAAGTATAACATATTGGAAGTAAACAATACTGTTAAATCATACCAATTACCCCAAGAAAGTTTAAAGAGAACATAGACGTTTCTGATTTGAAACATTTTTGTTATAAAAATAAATTAAACTATTTGCATCAAACACATTTGAATTTGCTTTCAGTTTAATAAAACAATCGATTCGCTATTACCTGCTACTTTTTTTAGTTCCTGATTTAAATACACTTTTACAGGTAACTAAAATTTCGTATTTTGCATTTATTATAAAAAACTACTGAAATAAAATTATAAATAATATTATTACATGGAAACAGTTATATTTTATAGACTTTATATCATAAATAATGATGCACAATATTTCAATAAAAGTTTGACTTCCAAGAATCGTGTTTTCACAAGACTGTTATCACCAGTAACTACTACACACATAATTACATAGTATAACTTAATAATATTTACTGATAAGGGACACAGTTTTATTTACTTTTTATTCTGCAATAGTCTCATAGCTCAAAGTCGAAGCAATAACACGTTTTTAAAAGACAATTCAATATTATCTAATTATTTTTATTTTGTATAATTAATATATGTTCATAAGAAAAAAAATAGAAATAAAATATACAAAAGTAGGGGATTTTGGTACCCAACAACTTAGATGGTATTCCTAAACAAATAATGTGGACCCCTCACGGTAGAGGAAAAAGAAGATGGTCTCGACTTAGTTAGAGAGAAGGTATAAATCGAGAAAGGAAAGATAGAGGGTTCGATGAAAATCTGTTTATACAACAACAGGAATAGATACTTAAAGCAGCAGGAGAACGTTTTATAAGGACCATAATACCTGAATATTTAATTTAAAATAATAATAGTTATAAAATATTCATCTATGTTTGTCTTTTAAATAAATACATCGTCAGTAATAATGCTGATATTGCGTTATGCCGAAGTATTTTGCTAAACATTGGGTATAAATATAATATCACCTTTAATGTGTAATATAAAAGTACTGAATTTATATATATTAAATATATTGGACTTGATTTCGTCTCGTTTTATTCAATAATTAGGTGAAACATTTACCATTATAATATGGCAGTAACCTTAGCTGCAGAGTATAAACCACATACGAAACTACTAAGTAAATTTTTCTAGCTCGTTATCATCATACTTTTACAACAGTCCATTAAAATCTGTTGGTTAACGTACGTTTGCGAGTTGAATCACATAATCTCAATATCACATGTGTGTCAGTTTTTAATATTATTATAAACTTTTGTATAATATTAACAACAATAATAATTTAAAGGTAAAATGTTTGTGCTAGTGCTTTATTTACCATTCTGTATGATTTTAAAATACAACTGGGGATATGTTTTACGTTTGTAAAGTTCCAGGTTTTAAAAAAATACAAAGCGTGCGTCCCAACACGTTTTGGAGCTGCGAAGATTAATGGATATTGTGTTTTATCTTCTCTGACATTTTTGTCTCGCAATCGCGTCTGTCAAATAAGATGAGGTCATATGCATGCTTGAGTATAAGATGAAATCGTTTAAAAAGATTCACTTCTAGGAAAACATTTTTATAGATAAAATTGGTGATTTGATTGTTCTGTAATCTTGTAGGTTTGATCACTGCAGCTGATAATAGTAGTATATATATATATATATATATATATATATATACACATAGCAAAAACATATCAGGTCTGTTACAATAATGTAATTTTAAACTCTTGAATTCTGTAGTCCATTACGTTCGGTGAATCTTAATTAATCACTTTAACATTACTTTATGACTATCCGAACTTTAAATATTGTACATTTGTAAAAACGTACTGACACAGAACGTTTTCGATCGCTATGTGGTTATCTTCATCAGTGTCTTCTGCTTGGAGATGTTTAGTTAGGCGGTGACGGTTTTAAAGGCAGGTTTTCGATAGTATCAAAGAGTTTGTGTGATTTGTATTGTTCTTTTTTCGCTTAATTTGTTTGTACTTTGTGTTTTTGTGTGTCTGTCTAATGTTTTTACACTGATGAAGATCGCCGCAAAGAAAACATTTTGTCTCTGTAAGTTTTTACAAAATTTAAAGTTCGGATAGTCATAAATTAATGTTAAGTGATTAATTAATTTTATGGTTACTATAGAATTTATATGTATATTCAAGTTATTAAACAATTCTATATTAAATAATTTTATAGTTATGAAATTTATAGTTGAACATACATTTGTTGTATTAAAAATCTATTAAAGATACTTTCTATCTTTGGAATGGTCCAAGTCAAAAGGTGTTTAAGTAAAGTAAATCAAAGTGTTTCTTTTTTGGAGAATCAGTTGTTAAAAATCAAATGTTATTCACAGGGAAAACTAAACAAAGAGAAAATACTAATTTTATTTGACTTTTAGTAGGACGTTTCTGGGGTTTAAGCTTCACTTGATATTTAATTACGAAAGAGTTTAAATTATTATTATTAATAGATATTAAACTTCCAAACAGGTTTCCAGATTAATCCTGCACATAACTCAATGTACGTTTGGGCATACATTGGCTTTAAATTAACTTTTCTTTAAAACAATCTTTATATACAATTTATAGTTTACACTCGAATTTACAACAAAGGGATTTATTTTGAATTTTCTATTCATTTCTTGAAAATAATAATGTAATAAAGAAACTAAGTATATGGTAGAATATGAATATTTACGAAAATGTCTAAACATAAGGTACAGAATATATTGATTGAAAACAAATACAAGTAAAGTAAGCACAATAAAAAGTTCAAAATTATATATACATAAAAACACGCTCGCGCCCTGTATTGCAAACACAAATAAATTGTATCGTAACTGTATTGAAGAAATAAATGAAATTCATTGTATTAACAAAAAATTAAATCATTAAAGAAAGAAATTACATTCAAGCAAAACATTCAGTAGAAATCTGGCTGTGTTTAATAAAAAACCTATACTGAGAATAGGTCAAACAACTCTTACTGGTACTGTTACATTAACGTCGTAGAACTTTCGGTGCGTTAAATAAAATTTATTTATTTATTAGTATGTATTTTAAAGTATCGTATTATGAATCATCTTCAAATAACATAAATACAGTAACTGAAATATAAAATACCACAATATGGTAGTTTTATTCAGATAACCTTTTTGCAACAAATCAAATCGCCATATATATGTATTGCAATCATCTAACCATGCAAGAACCCCATTTCTTGAGCTTACAATGGTATTGATTTTCGGCCTCTTACAAAAGCCTTTCGGATCATAAAGGACGGTCTAGCACCAGCCTTAGCAATTTGATTTCCTTTGAAGTCGGCTAACAAGAAAATCTGATTCGGGGGAAACCCCTTTGAGTGAAAGGATGGCGGTTATTTCAGATGTCAAACTAAATGTATAGTACTTACAATTTCTCTCTTATCGTATTGAGAAATGTAATGGGCGTATAATAAAACTTATTAATTTTAATTAAACATTTAAATTATAGCAATGCTTTCTTTTGTAAATTTTTATTTTATAAATATAAATCTGATTTGAGTTTTAAATCCGTAATATTTACACGCCCGCACACACACACACACACACACACATTCTGTCTCATCGAATTCAATATTTAGTTGTCGAGTTACATTTATACCTGATTACTACAAATTCATTATTTCTAAAAATATAAGCCTAACCCTAAACTTCTTTTCAACACGGTTTCCTGCATACTCACTATTTTATTCCATCATTTTTAAAATATGGAGATAACTTCTTATAGACGTTTTTGCGGTTGAAACGTTTATGAAATTATCCTGTATGTCCTTGGGACATTATATAAGTATTCGTTTAACCATGAAATGTACAATCCTGTAAATTGCTTGTGTAGTTTATTTTTGTTATGGAATCTGCTTGACATTTGAAAACATTTGAAAACATGAAAATACTATAAAAGTATATGGTTCCATAATATAAAGCTTCTATTTCACAGATTCTTTGAATCAACATCGAAATAAT
Source organism: Prosapia bicincta (assembly GCA_036971475.1). NCBI lineage: Eukaryota > Metazoa > Arthropoda > Insecta > Hemiptera > Cercopidae > Prosapia > Prosapia bicincta. Next base: position 109,756,497 of record JBAIZL010000001.1, on the reverse strand, counting down.
TACGTCTATATGCTCCTCTTAATTACTCCCATTTCTTTTATTCTTCGTTTATCATATACAAGTTACGAGTGATTGTGAAGTAAATAGGTCTCTCTAGTTTATCTTTATAAATGAAACAGTTGAGCGGTTCATTAAACAATATTATTAAAGAAAATACTTCGAAATAAATCGTTGAATGAAGTAAACAAAACAATAAATTCCTCTAGACGACTCGTAATCCTTTGGGAAAGTCGACATTTATTTTAAACGAGACAATGTCTTCTTCTAAAGAATCGTACTGTGTACCAGCGTTTAAGTGACATCGTTTCGACCCTGATACCGCAGTATATTTAATGTATAAAAGTTCCTAATGAATTTAATGATGGGGATGTAATCTATGATTTTATTGAGTAAATACAACTGCTTGCACATATTGTAATGTAGCTTCGATCTATTGCCAAGTGTTTTATATGCGATAATGATATTAATATCAATATTATCGAGAAAATAGCTCTAGAAATGAGACTTTTAATAATAAACATAAACGCAACATGGACATTATAGCAGTAACGTAAGACATCTAGTTAATCATTTTCATCAACAACACTCTGGATTATTTGATAATAAAAAAAAGGAAACATAATTTAGTGTTTTTCTACAAATACTGATATTATTAATAAAATAAATTTAAAAATATTGTACGAAGTTAAAGGTAATTCATATGTAACATATATATATTGTAATGCAGAAATCTTTTAATCAAATTATCTAATTCAACAATGCCCTCTAACGTAATGTATTAGATTCTTGTTAGAATCAGACGAGAAACTATTAATATTTACACTGAGAACCGGACGTTTGTGGATGTAGCATACATTTTTAGTTACCATGATTCGATTTCCTACAGAACTGATTTAGGCCTATATTATATATATTTACTAGATATTTCATTCATTAAAGTGGAACAAAATTGATTGAATCAACCAAAACAATTTACATCTCTTACGTTCCCCTTTATACACAACCACAGATTCTCCTGCACATTGGAATATGCTTTTTATATAATATAGTAAATAAATAAATAAAGTTTAACGATAAATCTGATAAGGCAATTCATTTATTGGTGGACCGTTTGATTATAAACATTTTTATTTACCACATAAAACTTTCTTATTTCCAAAATAAAGAAAGAGTTTATATAAAAAAACACTTTGCTTCTGTAAAACCACTTTTAACTAGAGCTTCATGCAGATTACACATTTTCTATTCAACAAAGGAAAGAATTGTTAAACTTTTTATTTCTTATACATTTTTCTAACAATGAAATTGAAGTTTAGGTTTGATAACTTTTAAAACTAGTATTTTGTGCTAAACATTAGTGGGATATATTATATGCATAATGTAGCGTTACGGTATTGAGTAGCTGCAATTAATAATACTCACATTACGTTTGTTCTTATATTATTCTTCGACAAAACTCATTCAGTGATTTAAAATAACGCCTAAAGATATTTTTTTTGGTAGAAAATCCTTTTATATAGAACTGACTTTATTCCCGTATATACAACGCCCTATTCTTTTAAAAACATTATGCTTTAAAGGTCATTACACCTCTTTATACTTACATACCTTAAATTATATTGATGGTGAAATATAGTTTGTTTTAAAGTTTAAAAGAATTATTAAATTAGAAGTTATCCTAAAAATTGTACATTCAGGTTTATTTTTAATGGTACATATTAACTTTTCAAAATGCATTTGGTGCTAATAAAAGGCTGTTCTAGTTACAACTAGAAAAAGGCTTCCAATTTAATGTCTGGCAAAAACTTAGATTATGCATTTATACAACAGAGTTTGTATTGATTAGTAAAATTTAGTGAAACCCTCAAAACTATAAACGTCACTATGTATAACTAGTTATTAAAATTAATATTGTGTTCCAGTTTTAAATGACCTTTATAGGCTTGTCCATAATAGATTAATTTTATAGAGTTGTATTAAATTAAACGTTTTTTTAAATACAAAAATTAATTTAGAAAAGTGTTATAGATCTGTTATATACATTGGCCAATGCAATTTCAAATATTTGTAAGTTACTTGTAAGTGGAAGAATTCAAGTAAACATATAATTTTAACGGAAAATTTATTTAATTTGGAAAGTTGTATGTCATACAAATTAATCACAGATGCATACACCTGTACAACACACTATGTACAGTATACAGTATTCATATATATATATATATATATATATATATATATATATATATATATATATATATGAATGTGATTAAATAACACTTTCATAAACAAAAATATGTATTTTTTTATTTTTCTCAATACACTTTTACTATGACAAAATGTATTTAGGAAAATACAAAATTATATATTCTTATTTATGAAAGAATTATTGAACCATGTATACATATATATATATATATATATATATATATATATATATATTATTATGGGTAATATACATAATTATTAAATTATACATGTCTTTACCTTTCTTTCAATTACATAATTAAATATGTAAGATATGTTTTAAAGTAGAATGAATAGAAATATTCATCTTTATCATTTGTAAATTAATTGTTTGTTTTTTTACAAAATGTGGAATTACATTTTTGTTGTTTTTGTGTTGAAATTAAACTCAACTATTGCTCAAACCTCAGTTATTTACTATTTCGGCTAATTTACTCATCTTCGATTCATGTATTTAATAGTTTGTTAGTTGTCAGGAATGCAGTCAGAATGACTACTATTCACTTTGAAAACATTGTAAGTAAGAATATGTTTTACTATGTTAGTACTCCTAGTAGGTACTTAATATATGAGAGTATGTTACTGAAGGGAAGCGTACCTGTACTAGGTCTGTATGTGAAGAACAGGGAGTCGAAAACTCCTTCCAACCCATTCTCATAATATGGTAGAAAAAAAGGATTTTGATAAAAGTGAGGAAATGAGAAAATTATACGGTGTTATTGGAAATAGAGGAAAAACATATTATTGTGTGTACTGCAACGGGCTGGGAGACCGTGGCAAGTGGGAAATAAGTAATTTCCTGTTTTTTAGAAATAAAGCTGTTTTTAAGATAATCAAGTAGGGAATTATACAATTAATAAAGAGGGAAAAATTAAATAAAACCTTGAATAGAATAGTTAAGCTAAATTAAAGAATGTTATAAAATAAATTTGTAATAACTAACTAAATTTGAACATCGAGAGTGAAGCGAAAAAATTCTAAGTGCCTAAAAAAGCTATATTACGAACCAAACCACGTAGAACTTTCATCGACATTTTAAAAGAACCACAATAAGCTAGAATGAACATTAAAGAAAACAAAATTCAAAAAACTTAAGAAACAAAAAAGTTACAGCCGTTTAAATAAAATAGACATTTTTCAGTGTTCTAAAATTAATAATCAAACCATGCAAGCTAAAACAGATTCGTTGCCCGACTTGCCTGTACAAGGAATAAATCGAGCGATAGCAAGCTTTGCAGGCGGGGTGAGGTAGGTTAAATTCACCGCTATATATACTTGGTCTCTAAGCTTTTAGAGACAGTCTGTAATAAATTTTTAACACGAGTTGCCGCGGGACGCTATGCTGGACCGTGAGTAGGATCGTCACCAAGGCCAGATGGACCATAACCTCAGCGCTTTCGACATCCAGGACCACCAAAGGATGAAGGCTCCAGACTCAGCCTCCAGGACGCTCGAATAGAGGGAAACCACCACCGACGAACCAGGGATGGCGACTTCCGGTGTCCAAGGACCAGGGAATCCAGACGAGGGACCCCAAGGACCGGCAGGAACATCTTTGGCAAGTCATTTTCTTTATTCGATATCAGTCACGTCAAATTTAGTTAGTTAATATTATTAAATTCAAACAAATCTGCAAGCTTAAAACAATGACTTCACTCTTTATAAAATTTTAATAAATTGTATGCTAAGTAAATGAATTTATGTGTTCAGAATAATTAAAATAATGAATATTAAACGTACAAAAGGTTTTTGGCCATAAGCCGTTTATTTAAAGGAAATGAGAAATTTTGGAATATTATAAATTTAAAAATTAAAGGTCATAAAATATGAATTTACCAATACCATATATGAGATCAAATATTATTATGTGTAATTTGGAAAATAATTTTATGTTTATGCAAATGTAATCAATCTATATGCAAAGTATAATTTTTTAAAGCATAAGAAACAAGAAGTAACTCAGTGAATTGTTTTGTTAATATAATTGTGTAATACTTAAAAGGATAAATTTTCTTTTTTACTTAAATAAATATAATTAAAAATGTCATAAAAATCAACATTATTTGCAATTCATCCTGTGTCAAATAACCAATAAAAACTGTTTAGTTTTTTCCAACTAATATAAAGATGATTATTAAATCAGTAAACAAATTTAATTAAATTTCATTAAATGGTAATAGATAAAGCCTAATGTTTTAAAGAGTTTCTCTCTACTAATTTCATGAGCTAGTCTAAAGATTAGTTGGTTTTTTGTGTAAAAGTCCAGAGATTCATCTACTGGCAGATTGTGTTTAAGAGGACACAGGAGCCTTTTGAAATAGGTAGTTTTTAAACACAATCATATTTTGCACGTTCCCTTGCTGTATCTGCAGATCATCATCAGGTGGTAAGACTCTGTGTTTATTATGTGTATTTTTCTAAATGTGTTTCTTTCCAGCTGACTATTAATTTGACATGTGTGACTATACTTAGACCATACACAATTGATAAACTAATTTATGAGTGTTTATACGTATTTTAAATAGTAGTCAGCGGGAATAGGCTTGTTGTGGGCTTGGCCCTACGAGCGGGAAACATACACTTAACTCAGGGAGTTTAGCACGGTTTTACCAGCAGGGTGATAGGCAGATTTCTGGTTGTTTATAAATATGTTTTCTTGTAAACAATTAAATTTTAGTTTTCTGCAAGAAAGGATTTAAACAACACGGCAACCGCGTAGAGCAGCGGTTGAGGGACGGAAGAAGAGGGGGGGACATTGCAGAATTGGCGCCCGAACGGTAGGGGCTTTGAACAGGTTCCCTATATCAAGATTAAATAGTTAAATAATAGAAATAAATCGAGATAGTTTAAATAAGTGAAGTCAGGATGTTTTAAATAAAGCAATTAAATTTTTAAATAATAATATAAATTGAACGAATCCAAGAGCGTACAAATAAAAATAAAATAAATAAATTTGAATAAAGATTTAGTCGAAAGAGCGGGTAGGAACCATCTGGCCTAAACCAAATCAAAAAGAAAGAAATAAGGGAATAAATAATTAATTGAATAATAAATAGTAAATCAATATGTCTAAACCCGAGATAGAGAAATTGATGGCCTTTTTCAAGGCGAAGGAAGAAAGAGATAAAGAAGAGCGAGAGAAAGAGAAGGCGGAAGAGAAACGATTGAGAGAGGAAGAGAGACAATTGAGGGAGAAAGAGAAGGAGGAAGCAAAACAAAGGGAGAAAGAGAGAGATGAAAAAGAGAAACGATTGAGAGAGGAGGCAGAACAAAGGGCGAAAGAGAGAGAAGACAAAGAAAAACAATGGAGAGAGGAAGAGAAACAATTGAGATAGAAAGAGAGGGAGGAAGCAAAACAGAGAGAGAAGGAGAGAGAAGACAAAGAAAAACAAAAGGAGAAGGAGAGAGAGGACAGAGGAAAACAATGGAGGGAGGAAGAGAAAATGGAAAGACGACATTTATGGGAGGCTTTCCAGTCAAAATTCGATGACTACCAAAAAGAAAATGAGACTAAGACAAGTCACATATATGAAAAGTTAAGCGAACATGAGACGGAAATAGAGAGACTAAAAACTAAAACGGAAACAAAAACGGCTAAATTAAACGAAAAGGTACAGAATATCCAAGAGGACATTAAAACGGTAAAGCAACAAGTTGCAAAAGTAAAGCAAACAGCTGGAGCAGGGATAGTAACACAAGTTTGCTTACCAAGGGTAATAGACAGGAACGGGGAGGCTACGTACCGTAGGATTGAGTTCTGGGGGAATGACAAAGAAGATCCAATGACATTCCTAGAGGAAATAGAAGACCTATTTTCCGAGATAGACAATACTATGGACGAGACTGCAAAATTAAGGATAGTAGAGCGATATTTGAAAGGTGCAGCGGATGCATGGTGGAAAGCCATCAAGAACAACACAGAAACTTATTCTGAATTCAGGCATGAATTCACGGAGCATTTCTGGAGTTATCGCCAGCAGGATCGGATACGCAGACAAATAAATCAAGGGCGCTACCATAATAATGGACCATACTCTATGGCAGAGTATTTTATTATGATGGTAAACAGGGCGAAAAACTTAGACCCGATAATCCCAGAGAACCATCTAATTTTCATGTTAATGAAACATTTTGGGAGTAACGTTCAGCTAGCTAGTGTGGGGAACCCCACAAGTAATATCAAACAAGCGATAGTTTTCCTACAACAGCTAGACAGCGTTACCGACAACGGAAATGGTATGGGATCGCTCAAAGAAGTCAACAGAGGCAGGTTGCTCCAAACCAACAACCTAACCCTAACCGAAGGTCCCATGGTGATACCGCAAAATACCAAGATACCAAGTATCCTAAAAACCTTCATCCTAAATCGCCTATCCCCGGACAAAGCGACCACAAGCCAAAAAACTAAATATGAGGATCTCTGGCAACAACCAGGGAGATAAGTTAACCAGGTTAGAGATCCGAAACAATAGGAAGTCAAAAATAATTCAGAGCGAGAGACCGAAGGAAAAGCCGGTTTACCGTCATAATAAGATCAGCCTAGACGGTTTTTCCATGTCTATTAGGGACGATTTGTTAGAGGAAAGAATTGACTCGGTTGTAAAACTGGAGAGTATAGACCAGTGTCCAGTGATAGAGTGCGAAATTAAAGACCATAAGTTAATTGCACAAGTTGATACAGGTGCCCAAATGTCTGTGATTAAAACAGAAAAATACATAGCCCTAAAACAAAACGGGAATTTATTCTATGAGCTACCTATAGCTAACGTAGCGATAGTCACAGCATTAGGGTCAACCTGTAAACGAGTCAAATTACAAACGATGCTACCTCTAACATTAAACGGACACACAAAGGAATTTGTTTTCTTGATTGTGGACAATCTACGGGTTGACCTCATCTTGGGAGCAAATACTTTGTGTGCGTTAAAAGCCCGGATAAACATGGAGAGATCGTTCATGACGTATGAGATTGATGGATATCTGCTGCACCAGGAGTTTCTTGTATCGAATAATAATAAAAATGATATAAGACAAGAGATAGGATGTAATAAAATTAATAAAATAAGAAACAAAAATATTAACAAAAATGTAATATGTTCCGACGTTACAAGCGGGGATCAGGAAATAAATATAATAGGTTCGCCTATTATAGGCGGGTCAATTAACGACGGCAAATTAACACCTGTAGAGCCGACATTGGAGGGCCCGATAGTGAATAGCGAGCAGACGGGGCTGTTCACGGGCAAGGATCAGGAAGATGGGTCCTTGTGCGAGTTAGGTGGTAACAAACTAAAAAGTAAACAAACACTAAACAAAAATATAACTAAAAATGTAAAATGTTCCACCGATACAAGCGGGGAACGAACAATAAAATTAAAACAATTGTCAACGAATAAAGATACGAACGAGATTACCAAAAATTTAAGTAACAAATTGTGCGAAAATTCAAGGGAGACTGAATTATTAAACTGTGAAAGAACGGAATCAAGTAAGCTAACGGGATTAAACAAAGCAAAAAATGGGTTAACCAAACCTACAACAAACAAATTAAATAATGACGAGGGAGGATTCAACGAATTAAATAAAAATGGCTACAAGCCGAAACAAATAAAATTCCAACAAGTTAGGGAAAGACCTAATTGTCGGGAAACTAATCCGTTAGACTTAACAAGAATTCCAAAGCACTTTAATTCTAATCAATCTTGCTTGAAAACGAAGTCCAAATTGTTTGTTAAAAATAAATTTAAAAGTAAATCTCACCAGTATCACAATTATCAAAGTAAACCAAGCAACAATAAATCAAAAACAAAAATAAAATACAGGAATTACGCACAATGGCGTAACGCGAAGCGCAAGAAAGAAAATCAGAACGCGTAAAACATATCTAAAAATAAATACGATTAAGATGGAAAATACAAATAATCATTGCATAGTAAACAAACAAGAAATGTTGAAGTTACAAGAATTGATAAACAGTTATTCAGACGTGTTTAATGAAAGGTTTTATGAATGAGTAAAAAATATTTTAAAACTAAATGCTATTAAGAAAGGCAGTACCAATAATAACCGCTGTGCTTTAAATAAACTAGAACTGTCTAGGTTACAACAATAACAATAAAATATTCAGATATTTTGAATGAAGGACCCAGCAAGTCGAACAAATGTAAACAAGGGCTCAAGGTTAGGGCAATCACCTGTGTTTGTAAACACGGCCGCAATGAAATATCCGGTGGACGGGCGGGGAACGACTTTATAAAAACATTCCTTGCAACAAAATAAGCCGGACGTACCAAAATAGTAGAGGGCAAAAAAGGCCTAAATCTATTTAAAACAGGACAAAGTTAATGGGATGTTCTACGGGAAGTCCAAAATTGTTTAATGGGAAATGTTTACGAGAGAAAAGGCAAACTCAGGAACAATAACCTGATTTGTTACAATTAATCAAATCAACTTTGTTAACAATTATAAAATATCTTTTAATGTATTCTGTAAAATTGTATATGATACTAAAAACATTAAGAAGCTTTATGACAAGTAAAGGGATTCTAAAATGTGAACTTTACACTGATCATGAACCAAAAAATACGGTAATGCCTAATTAGAATATTGCTACAATAATAGAACCAGTACGCGAGCGATAAGCTAAGTTAGGCAGGAATAACATTGTCATAATGATTAACAAACTGATTTAAAGTAAAAACAAGATTAAGCAGTAGTTGAATAAGGCTAAATCTAGACTTTAAGATTAGCTACTTATTTGTAAAGGGACAAATGTTTAAATGTAAAACAAACTATTTAATAACTAAACCAATATTACAAAGTATTATTCAAGAAGTTTGTATATTGAGCAAACATTGCCAAGCTACCTCCACTGCTTAAATCAAACAAGCGGGTTAAATCAAGCAACAATCAGAGAGATAGCAGGCGAATCTTAATGACTTGTACAACAAATACGCGGTCAGGCCTTTGCAAAATAAAACAAGAAATTTGTGTGCATGAAATAGTGGGTCGTTAGATCAGACTTTGACTGTACAATATAAAACAAGAAAACTGGTGTACTAATGATCAAGGTCGAAAAAATAGAAACTTTGTATTAAAATCAGAAGCAATCAAGATTTATCAAGTGGACTTCGATAATCTGGACACAAGCCAGTTTTATTAACTGTACAATCTAAAGATAGAGAATTTAAAAAGCAAGGTTCGTTCCGTTTTAATATGATAAGTCGAATTGTTGTTGTACTTTATTAAAATGTTTACAAGCCAGCTCATTGACCTTACCAGGTAAAATGGAATGTGGAATCCACGCAATAGTTGGCCGCTACGACAGGTTTATCGGAAAATAAACAAATTAAACTAGATAAACTGTACTTCCACAGCTGACACAATAATACGTAATACTTAAGATATAAAAGGAATATGTTTAAAAAATAGTATTGTAGAATTAGTTAGGTTTTTAATTGCAAGTAGGCTTGTTAGGAAGTCATTGTTTTTAAAGCCATAACTAGTATAAATGAAATTGACGTGGTAAATTGATAAAGGAAATGACAGCCATTAGTGTGGTGAATAAGGTGTCAATGACCAAATAAAAATTTAGTGTAAACAGAAGTGACTAATAAATTGCTAATTGACTTGTGTTTGAAGTGTTTCAGGGTGAAAACTTCTCAAGAGACAAGAGAGTAATAATAAGGAAATCTTTGTAATAGAATAAGATAGTTTAAGTAAGAGTAAGATAAGGAATTGGTAAAAAATATTTTAACAAAGTAAAACATTTTTAACCTCTCAGGCGGGGAAATTGCAACGGGCTGGGAGACCGTGGCAAGTGGGAAATAAGTTCCTGTTTTTTAGAAATAAAGCTGTTTTTAAGATAATCAAGTAGGGAATTATACAATTAATAAAGAGGGAAAAATTAAATAAAACCTTGAATAGAATAGTTAGGCTAAATTAAAGAATGTTATAAAATAAATTTGTAATAACTAACTAAATTTGAACATCGGGAGTGAAGCGAAAAAATTCTAAGTGCCTAAAAAAGCTATATTACGAACCAAACCACGTAGAACTTTCATCGACATTTTAAAAGAACCACAATAAGCTAGAATGAACATTAAAGAAAACAAAATTCAAAAAACTTAAGAAACAAAAAAGTTACAGCCGTTTAAATAAAATAGACATTTTTCAGTGTTCTAAAATTAATAATCAAACCATGCAAGCTAAAACAGATTCGTTGCCCGACTTGCCTGTACAAGGAATAAATCGAGCGATAGCAAGCTTTGCAGGCGGGGCGAGGTAGGTTAAATTCACCGCTATGTATACTTGGTCTCTAAGCTTTTAGAGACAGTCTGTAATAAATTTTTAACACGAGTTGCCGCGGGACGCTATGCTGGACCGTGAGTAGGATCGTCACCAAGGCCAGATGGACCATAACCTCAGCGCTTTCGACATCCAGGACCACCAAAGGATGAAGGCTCCAGACTCAGCCTCCAGGACGCTCGAATAGAGGGAAACCACCACCGACGAACCAGGGATGGCGACTTCCGGTGTCCAAGGACCAGGGAATCCAGACGAGGGACCCCAAGGACCGGCAGGAACATCTTTGGCAAGTCATTTTCTTTATTCGATATCAGTCACGTCAAATTTAGTTAGTTAATATTATTAAATTCAAACAAATCTGCAAGCTTAAAACAATGACTTCACTCTTTATAAAATTTTAATAAATTGTATGCTAAGTAAATGAATTTATGTGTTCAGAATATTTAAAATAATGAATATTAAACGTACAAAAGGTTTTTGGACATAAGCCGTTTATTTAAAGGAAATGAGAAATTTTCGAATATTATAAATTTAAAAATTAAAGGTCATAAAATATGAATTTACCAATTCCATATAGGAGATCAAATATTATTATGTGTAATTTGGAAAATAATTTTATGTTTATGCAAATGTAATCAATCTATATGCAAAGTATAATTTTTTAAAGCATAAGAAACAAGAAGTAACTCAGTGAATTGTTTTGTTAATATAATTGTGTAATACTTAAAAGGATAAATTTTCTTTTTTACTTAAATAAATATAATTAAAAATGTCATAAAAATCAACATTATTTGCAATTCATCCTGTGTCAAATAACCAATAAAAACTGTTTAGTTTTTTCCAACTAATATAAAGATGATTATTAAATCAGTAAACAAATTTAATTAAATTTCATTAAATGGTAATAGATAAAGCCTAATGTTTTAAAGAGTTTCTCTCTACTAATTTCATGAGCTAGTCTAAAGATTAGTTGGTTTTTTTGTGTAAAAGTCCAGAGATTCATCTACTGGCAGATTGTGTTTAAGAGGACACAGGAGCCTTTTGAAATAGGTAGTTTTTAAACACAATCATATTTTGCACGTTCCCTTGCTGTATCTGCAGATCATCATCAGGTGGTAAGACTCTGTGTTTATTATGTGTATTTTTCTAAATGTGTTTCTTTCCAGCTGACTATTAATTTGACATGTGTGACTATACTTAGACCATACACAATTGATAAACTAATTTATGAGTGTTTATACGTATTTTAAATAGTAGTCAGCGGGAATAGGCTTGTTGTGGGCTTGGCCCTACGAGCGGGAAACATACACTTAACTCAGGGAGTTTAGCACGGTTTTACCAGCAGGGTGATAGGCAGATTTCTGGTTGTTTATAAATATGTTTTCTTGTAAACAATTAAATTTTAGTTTTCTGCAAGAAAGGATTTAAACAACACGGCAACCGCGTAGAGCAGCGGTTGAGGGACGGAAGAAGAGGGGGGGACGTTGCAGTACAACGGCACACGGATCATTGTTACATTTTCTGCTTACTGTCATACTCTATTGAATCGCATTTCCTACTATATTCAAATTGAATTAGGTTGTAACATATGATTTCATTTATTAGCTTAATTTATTTAATAGATGATGATAAAGAACAACTATTTAACCACTAAGGTTTGCTACAATATTTATTCTACCAGTTGAAATGTTTCTAATAAATATTTTTATGAGGTAATGAAAATAATAATTTATTTTACATTTCCCTAATTAATAATATATACAATGCAATATAATGAAAAATATTGTTTTTCAACATGTCTGGCACTTTAAAAAAAATTTACTTCAATTACAATCATTATTATTATTATTATTATTATTAAGTAAACTTTTTAACTTATAGTATAAAGGTTTTCTATTAACTCCTATTTTATTATTAATTACATTAAATAGATTCTCTTAAAACCTCCCTTAAATACATAATTTAAATAAAATACTCACTTCTGTAGTGCAAATCTACTGACCAATTATTGGTATTTGGTATTGTTTGTCTTATATGAAGTTTAACGAAATGTTCGTGTTGACAGTAATATTACGACTTCTACTGTATTTATAACTTATTTTACACTAAGCGAAATCCAACACCGATATTGATTTCTCAGTACGGTCAAAAACGTAAGAACTAGTTATTTCTGTCGGCCATTCTCATGGATGTCTATATTTTTAAAATTTTATGTTTGTAATCACAAACTTTGAAACTAAATTTACTATTTTAATTATATGTAATTCTATTCTATCCTAGTACAGACACAAAAGTATAGGAAGTGTAAGAGTGAGCAATAGGAAATTTGTAAGAAGGTGGATACACTGTGCAATTTATAGTTTTTTCTACTAATATTCTTAATTGCTTTGTCTAAAATTTTCCTTGATATTTGTTCTATTTAAATTCTCAATCGTCTTTCATCTCTTTAAATTGAGCTCTTTTTTCTTAAGAAGATACACTTGAGTGAAATACACAAAATAAATACTTTCCATTTATCTATTAAAAAAACCTCTCTCAAGCAATACCAATTTGAATGAATACAATATATATATATATATATATATATATATATATATATATATATATATATATATATGATTTTAATTATATTATAAAAATGTTTAGCTTAATAAACTTAAAAATAGTCTTTTCAGAATATAAAATTAAAAAATAATACTTTCATATGCTTCGCGCTGTGAATTCCAGCTATATTCTTAGTATTTATGCATTTCTGGAATAAGTATGGTAATTGTTTTGAATGGCATACATATAAAGTTTGAAATTTAAATACTGTAATATATATTATACTGTATTACATACATATAAATTTAAAAGATGACATAATAAAGTAAATGGAATGAAAAAAAAACCGAAAATCATATTTCATGGTAAGCTCTGACATTGTAGTAATAAATGTCACATTAAACAGTTCCCTTCAAGAAAGAAGTCGTATATCTTCTTCTGACTAGAAATAGACACCATTAATATACGCTTATCGATTAGGAAAGGAATTTTGAGTAGATACTCTTTGAGTAACTATAGCTTCAGAACCGTTTCATCGTATAACTTTATACGAACGGATATAAAAGTAAGTGTTTATAGAAGCGAATATGGAATATTCAAGTCTACCGATTTTAAAATTTGAAAAAATGTATTATTTAGTTTTACGGAAGACGTTCGTGTTCTGTGAACGTGAATATAAGATATGATACATTTTTAATTCTGAATAAATGGTAATCTCACAATTACAAGTTACATTAGTAAATATTTTATTACTAAAAATAATAAAATTATTTAATCTATTTGTATGTTATCTATTATTCGTTCTGTTATTATTATTATTGGTACTAGTTCCATTATTATAATTATTATTGTTACTGTGATTGTTCGTAATATTATTGGTACTAGTTCTATTGTTGTTATTATTATTATTACTAATATTAGTTTTATTATTATGAATTTTATTCACAAAACAATTATTAGTTTTATTCATACATATCATACTTTAATTACTTAACAAAAGTAAATTGATTTAGAAGAACAACTGTGAGTAAGTTGTTAGTAAGTGAACATTATAGCGTAATATATAACAAAAAACGATGGCTAAGTACAGGCTCACTATAGTTTCTTTTTTTCGCAGTTAAGATGGTCATTGCCATATTTTCTAATGCAGTACAAAAAAGGTAATGAATCTATGCTCAAAAACCTTTTCCAGGATTTGTCCACCACTTCCTTTATCTTCCTGATTCTTACTCTTGTCGCCAAAATTGCTGCCTCTACTTTGTAGCAAGCAAAGGCTGGCAGGAATATAAGGTTAACCACCTTCTAGGTTCCTAGTCCACAACTTTTTTTCTCAGTATTTTCTCGATTTTGAAATGAACAATTCGGATCAATACTTTGTTTAGTTCTATGCACAACCCCTCATCGGAGGTAGCCTATAGCTGAACCACGTTCTCAGGTTTCTTGTTCACGCCTTTCCTTGGTTTTTCCGGGTGGCTGATGATAGACATCCCGGACACGATGCCATGATGGGATGGGGATGGGGTACCTTCGCCAATATACTCCTGATATAAATTTAAATAAATTAACAATTGTACTTTCGACGTTTTAGAAGCGTTGTTTACACTATTTAGTTGTATACTCTAGTGTTATAACACTTTGAAATAAAAAAAATATATTTAATTACAGAATTAGTACAATGCAGTATTTCGTAATTCTTTCTTCATAACTATTTCACTTTAATTTAATTTAAAATGGATTAACTCTTATTTAAATCCAGATTATTTCTTGGTAATAATGAAAATAACATGTTTTAGTCAATAATTTTAAAATCTAAATATTATTTTATACGAAGGTAAAAATTGTAAATTTAGGTATAAAATACAAAATTTCAAAAATATAAATCATTCTAAATTTTTGTTTATGTTTATAAATGCTTGCTTAAAATAGAGAGGACGATAAACATCGATAGTTCACCAATGTTTGACAGCTGCTTTGTTTCAGATGAGCAATACTAATTTTGTAATCCAAGTGTTGGAGGATCAGTCTGTCTTTTCAATCTTTGTTTCTTATACATTTTCTTTAAAGGGTGAAACAGTTTGACACCTCTTAATTATCTGGGGAAAGAGTAGGTTTACCCCAGCTACCCTATTCTGCACCCTATTTCCTCTAGCACGACTCAACACGACTCTAGTCTAATCCTACATACGTTTGCGAACCTATCCTAACGTTCATCTGTAGGCTATACCCGAAATTCATCTGTAAAGTATGCAAGTAATATAAACAAAAATAAATTAATGTCAGTTCCTGCTTGAGTCAACAAAGAAAATGTTTGTTTTAGTTCCTTTTTATTAAATAATTACAAGTAGTATAAATAACGTAACAGATAAAACGGTTTTCCACCACATAACCTAAACGTAAATCAGGTGTTTTATGAAATCATAAGTTATCACTTATTTTAATCCAAATGGAACAAAATTACTATATTGCATAACTTTCCTTTATTTTTGAAAACTTATCTCTCACATAAACTTGAAATTAATTCAATAACAATTTCTTTGAAGAATTAATATTTGACAAAATTATTAATATCATGTGCCATACACTATAAGTTTAAAAAAGTTTATTTTAACTTGAATGAATAAATAAAAAAGTATTTTATTGGCAATTGAAAATTTGAACAAGATATAAATAAGGAGAGTGTGAGCTAATAAAAGGAATTGAAAAACTAAAACAAACTTCAAAGGCAAAATTGTATGAAATGAATTGCATAAAAGCATATTAAAAGTTAAAAATGTATTAATCATTTTATTGTAGCACGTCACTATTATCGTAGACGGCTTCCTTGATTATGCATGTTAGTTTTCGTCGATATGTTGTCCAACGCAACTACTGTATTACTAACTTTACACTCAACTTCCCTCTCCTATACCACCTGCTTATAGGTGGTACCTATTATATTTTAGTAAATTGAATAATATTTTTTTCTTAAAATGTTAGTTTTTATTTACACATTTTTCAGATATTCTGAAATAATAATAGAAAATAACTTTTATAGGCATTAAAATTCTTTCAATAATGTAAGATGAATAATAGTTATTATTTATATTTAACAAGGAAGAAATGAAATTATATATGGTTAAACATTCCTCTTCTTAATAAAGACAACTTTGAAAACTTTACTTATTGACTTTGAATTCCGGCAACAATTTTAAGTTGAAAACGTTACAATAAAATCGCCCTAGAGTCAAACGATCTCTATATCAACTACTTATTGTTACTTTTTAAAACTGAAACGCTGAAGTCTTATCTTGCACCCCCATTACCAGAGCAGACCGGATACATTAACATCCTCTTTATTCCGCCACGTCCCCTGCTCTATATTTTCACATTGTAATGATCCAGGAAAATAAATGTTAATGCTGGTTTACTGATAATGTAATAACAATATATTGCTTTTAGTGGCTGCTAGACGTACTTATAAAACTTTGTGTTCTAAACAGATCAATAGTAAGTTAAAAGATCTTCATTTAACTGTCTTTCTAGGGCACCATTTCAGCAGATATTCTGTTTTGCGTTCCCATTTAGAATTTTTAAATGTATGTTATTGCCATGTAAAATAGGCAACACTTATAATAATTTGGCTTATGTTATATTCTTATTACTTATTTATAAAACAACTTATTTTATCTCATTTTTTGAATATGCCAATAACTTATATTCTTGAATAGTTACATACATTACAAACCTTACATTTATTTAAAATATTGGATCTTCAGAAAGAAAGAACTATATTCTTATTTCTTATTGTTGCAAATATCTTTTTAATAGCCTAAAATTACAGTAAATGAGTTTAGACAATGCAAAACTATTAGGAATTCATATAATTGTATCATTCAAAATAATTATTGCAAACAAATTGTTTCTTAAAAGCTAACCATCATTGGAAATTATACTTTTTAGATGAATACAGCAAAAATCTTATAACCATTTCTCTTTATTAAATAATTTTATGTAATTATTTCAACAAATATTAAGATTTAATGTATATTATTTTTACAAATGTCAATGAAAAACGTAGGCCACTATTATGCAGTGAGTAACTGACCTAAAATGATAAAAAATATCTACAGCAAAATATGGTCAACACCAAAAATATAATAATATTTTAATTAAAAACCTTAAAATTTGTTTAATCCCTATAAATAAATCTACTTAAATAATTTTCAATTAACGTTCAAACGTTTGCGATTAAGTTATACGTTATTATTCGATTAAATAAAAAATAAACATGAATTATTTTAAAATTATAACCGGGAGTGTAAACCTTAATATTTTGCTTTATCAAAATATAAAGTCCATTCCAAAACAGAAATATTTCGGTTAACCAATCCTCACTATGGATAATTGTCTCTTATTCAGGGTGTCAGCATAAAGGACTCTGTTTTTATTCACTCTATCCCTTATAATCTTTCTTATTTTTCTCTCACAAAGGCGTGTAGGGGGAAGAGAACACACTTATGTTACACCCAGCATATGGTTCCATCCAGGGTCTTATTCTTATTTATTCTAGACTATATGAATAGTAAGCCTATTGACGGTTCGCCTAGTAGAAAAATATGAAACTTTTTAAAGTAAAAAATACGTTTAGCGTAGGAATACCACTGTGGTGAGTTGGTGTTCAATGGACACAGAAAATAGTTTTACCTATGCTACCTATATCAAGAAAAATCGTGTAAGAAGTTAAAACGTGTATGTTGTTCTTATTAACTGAGTTTCACCAACTGCCATCTATCCTATACTTATATATATATATAAGTATAAAATACGTTTTCTTGTTTAATAATTTAAAACAACATAGGTAATTCAAATACAAGAATATTTATTAATTTATATTCAAAGCTTTTCGTTGGTAAACAGTACCAACATCATCAGGAATGAAAATTACAATAATATAATTGACATTATTTCAATTTTCATTTGTGATGATGTTAGTACTGTTTACCAACGAAAAGCTTTGAAAATAAATTAATAAATATTTTTGTATTTGAATAACCTATGTTGTTTTAATATATATATATATATATATATATATATATATATATATATATATATAAATATATATATATATATATATATATATATATATATATATATATATATATATATATATATATACAAATAGAGTGTACGATACGGTTTAAATAATTAATGATTTTATGAATTATTAGAAATATAATATTTTTAAATTTGGCAAGAAAATTGATATTTCACTTAAACACTATTGCAAAATTTGGATTAAATGTTGGTATGTTCTTTCCAAATAGATAACACACGTATAATATAAAACTAGTATTCATATTATGGATAAATGAATGTTTTTTTTATACTATTAAGAAAGTGTTGCTTCAGCAAACCTGATTGACTTGTCTTCTAGAGAAATCTATTCAATAGCGATGTCTATTCTATGGTTTAAAACTGTGAGAAGGACCGAAGCCAATGGTCCACAGAGGGATTAGGAGCCGTTTAAAGCCAGCACAACTGTTCAGTTTATTACGAATTTGCTGCAGATTGGCGTCAGTTGCTATGTTTATGGTTACTTACTTGTTTACGGATGTTTTCAAGACAAAGAAACCTCTCCTTACTGTCGTAAAAGTGTCGATTGCTTACAAAGATTTAGTTCGGTGGCGTTGATAACAAATAAAGTAAAGTAGGGCTGATAACTTCAGTATTATCAATGTTAATATCGTGAGTTGCCTATTTGATCATGAATGAAGGGAGAGGGTGGTTTACAGTTAACAATAAGCAAAATGGATTTCTTGATGCTGAATATTTAAATAATAATCTGATTCTACACTTTATATATGTTATTATTCGTTTATAGTATATTTTTTGAACAAGCCCTTTAAATATTTATTCCTAATGTTTCATAGCCCCTAGGCGTATATAACAATTTTGAAATTAAAAGAAACAAAATAAGCTACATCAGTCAATAACTGCCTAAATTTAAAACATAAATTATTTAAAATTTCTAAATCCTCATATATTTACTATCTTTAAAAATAAATGATTTTGATATGTCAAAAAGGAAACAGCTACTTGAGAAGAAATCTGTGGTAACTATAGACATTAAAGTCATACGTTTTAAGTTTAGTACATTAAATTAATTTTCGGAGATAGTAATTTAAAAAACCGAAAACACAACAATATGATAATGAAAATAGTAACATTAAAGAGTGATACTAATTTCTTCTGCTGTAACGTGCACTAGCATTGTTGCTCTGCACAAGAGTGACATGATCAACAAGTTATTTTATTTTAATCTATTCTAAAATAAACACTAAATTATGAAATAGTACAACAATTGAAATATTTTTAAACTGTTAAATAAAGATTATTTTGTTTATTGTTAATAAAATAATCATAAATAATAAACACACATAACAAACTGTTTAAAATGTTATAACGATTGTCCTTTCAATAATTACATTTCACTATTTTATGTCGATATACTCTGTACAAGGTAGAGCCAGAAGGGATATGCCTGTTTTAAGCAAAGCAAGCATTGATAATTAAAATCCTAAGGTTACAGAGCCTTAATGGTCTCTTTTTGTATAAACTTCATTAGGATTCCTGTTAAGGCTGAAGTAAACACCCTCAATCCAGGTTCAGGTATTTTCGTGTTCGTTAAAAATGTAATTAATACTTGCCTCAAGGTTTTCATTCTTGTAATAATCGTGGTCATTTTTAAAAACGTATCAAGCAATATTGCTTTGATGCTACTGGATTTGTGCGGATGGTAAAATGATATATTTGTAAATTTACTTTTAGGTTGAGTTATTATTTTCTAGAAGTTGTATTTTTTTCAAATAATAAAAATAATTAAGAATATCTAGAATTAAATTTATATATTTCAAATATTTTAATGCTAATACGTTCAATATCATTGAAGAAATACTCACTAACACTTTCATTTTATCTAAATAATCTCCTGAGTTGAGTATACTATTCCATTCTCAAACACAACCTCATCACTCCTCAATATAGTTTGACATAGATTCGAACCTTTAACTCTATGCTATTGAGAAACACGTAGGACTATTGGTACTAATTGCATTTTATTAGTGAATGAGTTAACCTATGAATGAAAGCTAACACTGTTAGTTTTAATTGGAAATAAATAATTCATGTATTAGTATACAAAACAGTTTTTATAAAAATGGTATTTACGAAATTAATTTTAGAATGCAGCCTGTATAGAATTATCTTAGTCTTCATTTGCTCTTGTTCGCTAGCGTGCGCGTTGACACACACACACCCACACATACACACACACACACACCCACACACCCACACACACACCCACACACACACCCACACACACACACAGACTCACACACACACACACACACACACACACACACACACACACACACACACACACACACACACACACACACACACACACACACACACACACACACACACACACACACACACACACACATACACACACACACACGGGCGCGCGCGCGCACGTGCAAGAACAAACACCTAGACACACAGACAGACACACACAAACACACACACACACAAACCTACAAATACACACACACACACAAACACACACACACACACACACACATACACACAAACACACACACACACACACGGGCGCGCGCGCGCACGTGCAAGAACAAACACCTAGACACACAGACAGACACACACAAACACACACACACACAAACCTACAAATACACACACACACACCCACACACACACCCACACACACACACAGACTCACACACACACACACACACACACACATACACACAAACACACACACACACACAAACACACACACAAACACACACACACACACACACACACACGGGCGCGCGCGCGCACGTGCAAGAACAAACACCTAGACACACAGACAGACACACACAAACACACACACACACAAACCTACAAATACACACACACACACCCACACACACACCCACACACACACACAGACTCACACACACACACACACACACACACACACACACACACACACACACACACACACACACACACACACACACACACACACACACACACACACACACACACACACACACATACACACACACACACGGGCGCGCGCGCGCACGTGCAAGAACAAACACCTAGACACACAGACAGACACACACAAACACACACACACACAAACCTACAAATACACACACACACACACACACACACACACATACACACACACACGGGCGCGCGCGCGCACGTGCAAGATCAAACACCTAGACACACAGACAGACACACACAAACACACACACACACAAACCTACAAATACACACACACACACAAACACACACACACACACACACACTCACACACAAACACACACACACACACACACTCACACACAAACACATACACACACACACACACACTCACACTCACACACAAACACACACACACACATACACATATTTACATTAAAGTGGTTAATATAGATTAACTACATTTTAAATATAACATTATAAATTAGTTATCATTTGACTTACAACCAGTGTAGTGGTCTTGGATATAAATGTTAATCGTAATTATTGTAATATAACTGTGTTTATGTAACTGTACTTCTTAGCAGACCTATAGTTTCGTATATTTTCTGCACGCACTTTTGTTATATCAATTTCACTGTCATCGGCTAATGTCACATTACTAATGCATAGCACCAGGGTCACATTTCATTTTTAATTGACCTTGAACTGGTCTTTAGAAATTGGACATTTTAAGCAAATGAATAAATTCGATCAGTTGAATAAAGGTATTTCTAACAATAAGCTTCAAAATATAAGATATTTACAGACTGAAAGACATAAGAGTCTGCAACACTTGAGGTTCCCCTTTGATGTATAAGTTGTACTTGCGTGTAGACTTATCGCATAGAGAAACGTAGAGAATACATAGAAGTATAAAAAAAAAAACGGTTCTAATAAGGGTCGTAGGGAAATTGTTTCGCCGGAATTGACTATAACAGATATTGCGTTTTTAGTTATAAGCTGACCTTTGAATGATGTTTACTATTTAAACATTTATTAATAGTGTTTATCCTTATATTTCCTTATATTTGTTTGATGCACATCTTCTATCGTTAATAAAACAGGTTTTTATTCATCCATTATGTCATATGTTTTTTTAACCTGTAGTGGAAGGCAATTGATGTTAAAACAGTATCTCAAATATTTATTCAATAATGAAATTTTAAAAAATGTTAATGACTCGGTCGGATTCAAACTGAATAACAACATGTTTGAAATCCAGCACTTTGGCTTTGCAATAATAAAGCATTACAAAAGATGGATAGATTGAGAAGTTATAAAACACCCTAGCTTCATAAATTATAGACTAAAAAGAAATCTAATAAATAGTAATAAACAAAAATAACATTCCAACACCGGATAATGTATAGAGAGGGAAATGGAAATTCGATTTCTAATTTTCAACTTAATATTGATATTTAGTCAAATGTATAAATATATTTATATTAATTGTAATAAAATTACAAAATAAAAAGTAACCTAAATGAAATGTTTCTTTGTTAACCTTAGTAGGAACTGACTTTAAAGAAAAACAAAAAGAGCTTATTTTAGTATCAGATAATTATTTCTAGGAAAAAATAACTTAAACCATGTAATTTTAGTTACAATCATTACATTGTTATACATTGTTTTAATGTAGGAAACCGGATATTTTAAATTAATTACGTTAAATAAATTACATGTTTTAAAAAATTTTGTTAAAATTATTTACTTATTGTATTTATTACTTTAGAAATGCTAATCACGTCTAACAAATCGATATTTTAGAGAACATTATAGGTTGCATTAAATTTCTATATTAAACATAATTCAATTTGAGGCTAAAATTATTTCTTAAATCTTGAAATTCCAATGATGAATATGCTGATGTAAATGATCATGTAATTTTAGTTTTATAATGTCCAGTTTTATAATCTGTTATAATCCATAATAAATTATATTAGAGAATCGGGAGTTAGTACATAATATTTCAACTTTAAACAATGCATTAAATATTCATTAAACAAAATATATTAAATCCTGATAGTATTGTTAGGCTACTTGAATCTAAACATAAATACTTTTCCAACATTTACAAATTCCATCCAAATCCAAACAATGAATTATTTTGTTTTAGAATTATTGGTTCAAAGATTGGAAACGAAGGAGAGAGGGAGAATAAAAGAATAGAATTATCTAAAAAACCTTTTATCCTTTCAGATTTATCAGAAATAAAGAGCCTCAGAGAGGAGTAATTGTCATCAATGTTTTCCTAAATGTATGAAACAAATTTGTAAATTGTTATTTAAATATTGTTTGAAAACTAGGTGTTGGTACCCAAGTGAAAATGTGTCTTATTAAAAAAAAACCGTAACGTGAAAAATGAAACTTAATAACTGTTAGTTTTTTAAGATATATTCGTTAAGAAACAAGCAGTAATTTTTTTTTAGGAATTGAAAAGAAATTATGTTTATTTAAAAATCTTTCATATCAGGGGAAATATTAGATGAAATGTTCAAACATTTCTACAGCCAGAACATTTACAAAAAGTGTTCTAAGATTTTCGCCAATTCATTATATTGATAATATCAAAATCTACGCAAACTGTCAAAATGTTCTAACAGAAACGAGAACAGTAGTGTATTGAAGTTATGACCTGCATAATATTTTAAACTTTGAAAAATCTGTATTCCGAATCTACGCAGCATCTTTCTTGTAGATTTACATAAACGATCTATCAGATGTCAACTTTGTTATCAATCTTAATTTATTTCCATCATTATTAAAAAGTTTTTCAAACACACTTTTTAAAATGTCCTGTTAAAGTCTGGAATGACTGAAAACCCTTAAACGTCTAATAACCTCTCATATATGTAAATTAATGGAATAAATGATTCGTAAGGAAGTGTCTCAAGTTAGATAAAGCGGCACCGTCTATACTCCTCACAAAAAACATAGTTGTACTATACTACGAATCAATTTGCACGAGATTTCGAGCCAACATAACTAATTTCAATATAACCTAAACTCACAAAACCATACAAACATAATATAGGAGCTTGGAATTGTTAATTCCTTAATAATACGAAGCATTAATTACACGCTGTAAAAATTACGTTTTATTACACCAGGACAAAGTTTAGTAATTAAATGAATATTTATTGCGCTTCAGTCCTTTAATAAACACCGCAATGGTCCCCGGCCCATACAAAAACGAACTTTTTGCTGGACATTTAATTAAATTTGCTAGTCCACATTCCTATGCATTTATATATAGCTTGTTTTTTTTTTAACTAAGTAGAAACGTTAGCTATAGGCATTTTAGTGGCTATTAAAGTTATATATTCATTAATAGGCTACCAAGTTATAACTCTGTTGGATATAACTACTGTATTCAATTTATGATTTTGACAAAAGTTATTGTAAAACTTTGAATATCATCAACTCGATTTCGAATAATATCAAAAACGTTTAATGACAAACAAATATATCCGACTAACTAATGTTATACAATTTTATTGTAGTGTGATTAAAACTTGTTTTATAACAAAAATAAATAAATGAAATGTTTTTCAATATTCTATTTTCTTGTATGAGTAAAAAAAATTAGAAATATATATTTATTTGTATTAAAATATTAATATTTATTTAATAATAAATGCAATTATAATTCATGAAAGTAAAACAAAAATTGTTTAACAAACATTTAATGTACAATTCACTCGAACGCCAATCAGCTTTAATTTACGTATAGAACTATAACTTAAATCATATATTCGTTAAGAATAAATTTACTTTGTATACAAGGAAGTTTGCTAACTTTGCTGTTCCTGATGAAACGGAATGGCAGAAATGATATTAAGGTTGCCAGCTTCATGAAGGAAGGAGTGACGAGTACAGTTAATGTTGGTAATACTATTAATCAAACATTGTATTGGTTTTTAAATGTATTAGAAATACATTTAAATCACTATTAATAGTGATACTTCTAAACCATAGATAAAATACTTCTACATCCTTCTAAAATACTTACATAGAGGTAAAATACTTCTAAATCATAGATTTTTATAGCTACTGTTTGAAATCAAACTGTTTGGTCTACCATGAAGAAAATCCTAGATTCGTTTTCTTACATTTTCAATGGTAAAAAGTAAAATATAACATTTTAAAAGATCAATTATTTTCATTGTGACATTGAAAATATTTAGTTCTGTTCTTACACAGAAATAGTTCATCCTACAAATTTAATTTACTATTCTTAATAGAAAGTAGTCTTTGCTAAGAACTGAGTTTTCTAAACTGTTTTCAAAGTTAATATAATGATGGACAATCAACATTTTTGCTTTTCAATATCACAAAATTCTCTTAATGTCATAAATTATAATTTTTAGAAATATGCTACACATCCAATTATCTAAAATTAGACTATTGCGATAAAAATAGTCTATATGTGTTTTAAGCTTTATGTGTTCACTTTATTTATTAATCACTTAAACAATAGTTTATGACTATCCGAACAAAAGTATTAAACTATTGTTTAAGTGATTAATAAGATTTACCGAACGTAGTGGACTACAAAATTCAAGAATTTATTATTTAAATTATTTTAAAGAAATATGTTTACAGTAATATACGTTCAACAATCGTAAATAAATCGCAAGGTTAGATAATTGGTAAATAATATATAAGTGTTATTCAAGTAAATCGTCATCTACAAATACATACATATATATATATATATATATATATATATATATATATTATTATTATTATTATGTATATAATATATATACAGTTACAGTCGTTTCCCTACGATAATAATTTTTAAACAAATATCTATAGATAAATAGGTCTTAACTTTTTGCGTAATTAGTAATGGAGATAATCCCGTTATGTGGCATCACAATATTCGAAGAACGAATAGAAAGATAACATTTTACCCACTTGGAACAGAGGATAATAACATTCGTTAAATATCACCTTAATAGGTGGTGTTATAAATAAATTGTGAACATTTTGTTGTGTATCTATCACTTCAATGAATTCATTACAATAGTAACTTCCATTCAAACTGAACTAAACTTTTCGACAACATTCATTGGCTGCCTTATCACAAAAAATTTGTCTGGCGAATATATATAAATATATGTATATATATATATATATATATATATATATATATATATATATATATATATATATACAAAATACAAAACCTAATATTGGAGAGTATTTTATGCTTCCTTGTTTTTACACATAGAGTTAAAGCATTTAAAATTATCTAAAATGAATTAAACATATGTATAATAATCTTTTATGTTTAAAAAATAAGTTACATTTTGAAATTGTAAATTCTTTCAACATAAAACTCAAAGTTACTAAAGTGGAATTAAGTGAGGGTTACAATCAATTAAAAGGAGGGATTATCGTTGAACAATTAAATTCTTTGTTCAACACAATTTACTTTAATTGCTTTGGCCTGAAATTCATTTCCTCTACTCAGGTTTCTCACGTTGTAACCTTACCTAAAAAAATGTTGTTTCTTTCAGAATCTGATTGGAAATTTGAACTCTATATTACATCGGAATACGAAATATAATTATAAATTTTTCATCACGATATTCCTATTTAGGTTGATTTATAACTGTAGAAACAATAACGAAATTCAACTACAATGTTTGCAAACGTGATTATTTGATTAAATAAATAAATGAAAAATGAAATATTAAATACTGTTTTATGAATAAAAGTAACTTTCTATCGATAGTGGGTATTGAAGCTTAGTTACAATATAGCTGGTGGTTACTAAGGGTCGATTATATAGTTATATAAATAGTGTTAAAAAATATCAGGAATTTTGAATTTCCACGGGTTTCGGGGAAATCAAACAATATGTTTGATTTATTTTGTCGCGTTATGTTGGTACTTATGTTATACACTTATGCCGAAAATGTCGGTTATTTTAAAAGTGCAGTTTAATTGTTGGCAGCTGTTTTGCTCGAACGTGTTTTGGCTTGTCTTGAAATTTTGCCTGTTCCAATAAATAGAAAAAAGAGTCTGTAACAAATTTTGTGCAAAAAACAAAATTATGTGAGCGGAAGCAGCCCGAGTGTTGACTGCAGCATATGGAGAAGCTACCTTCGACCGAAGCAACCTTTATCGATGGTGCGAAATGTTCTCAGAGCGCCCAGAATGTGTGAACAACGAAGAGCGTGCCAAATGCCCGAGTATGTCAACAACAGACGAAAACATTGATGAAGTAAAGAAAATATTACTGGCGAGTCTTCGAATCACCTTTAGAGAAGTTGCTGAGAACCTAAACATATGGATTGGCTCGTGCCGTTCGATTTTTACCAGATTTGGGCTTGAAACGGATGACTGCGAAATTCGTACCAAAATTGCTCAATTTCGACCAAAAAACAGTAAGGCATTAACATTCCTAATTAGGTGTTGACCTCTACTCGTGACGACCAAAATTTGCTCCAGAGGGTCTTAACTTGTGACGAATGATAGGTTTAAGTTTATGGTGCGGAACGTAAAGCTCAGTCACCCCACAGGATGCTGCAGCACGAGCCAAGACCGAAAAAGGCACGGCAAGTTTGGTCGAATCTGAAAATTTTACCTATAGTTTTCTTCTATTGGAGGGTAATCGTGTTCTTTCATGGGTGCATGAATCAACGTGTGCATGAGTTCTTTCCACAGGGTAAACACGAATAAAGAACGGTATAACGAACGCGTAATTCAGAACGGTAAATAAAGATTTTTTTTAACGACGATAAATGCTTTATGCACATAGTGTGGGACTCCTCTCGACATTGCATTAGGCTCTACTTGGGAGTATACCCCCTAAAACCCGTCTTTTCCAGGCAGAGATTCTACCCCGGGACCGCCGAGGCATTACTACGAGGTGGTGCCTTTTATCTAGTGACCTCTATCATAGGTCGTTCTAACCATCCCTCTTCTTTTTTACAGCGTAGGATGGATTCGATGTACAATTCTACAGTCCTCCGATTCTTCAGATGCAAGCATCATCCCCACGATATTCTCTGGTTAGAGACCCGCGGAACGTGCCATTAACCTTCTCTTGTGGTCTGCAAATCTGCCACACTCACAAAATGTGTGTCTTGCGTCATCAATACAGTCGTTACACACCCGGCAGTACTTTGATAAGACTTTTATCATCCTATAAAGATATGCATGGAAATAGCCGTAGCCTGTCAGAAATTGTATCATGAAAAAACTAACTTCACCGTGTTTGCGTTCTGTCCACTCCTTTACGTTGTTAGTCAGGATGAACGTCCATCTCCCTGTTGGTTCAGTATTCCATCGCTGCTGCCACTCAGCCATGGTTTTGGCCCTAGCTCTCTTCGCTGCCTCCACTTTACCTACATCCTTGCTGGAGATATAGGCAAGTTTCCCCTCTTGAGCCAATAAGTCAATTGGCACAATACCTGCCACCACCAACACTGCAGCCAACGAAACAGTACGGTAGGAACTCGCAATTCTTAACGCCCCAATCTCTGTACTGAGTTTAATCTGACACAATTTCTACGTGTTACGGTAAATAAGGATTACTACATGCAAGTTCTGCGCAATTTGCGTAAAGCAAAAAACGACCGGATATGTGGAAAAACAAAAATTGTCTTGTGCACAAGGACACATCGTTACTTGAGCGCGAATTTGTGGCCAAAAGCAATATAGTAATAATGCCGCGGCCACCGTATTGCCAACATCTAGTCCCCTGTGATTTTGTCTTGTTCCCGAAACTGAAGTGGACCATGAAAGGACGATGCTATACTACGACTGACGACTTAAAGACTGCATCGAAGGAGGATCTGAACAAGATCTCAAAAATGAAGTTTTAAATTGCTTTAAGAATTAAAAAAAAACCTTGGCACAAATGTGTAGTATCTAATGGGGATTATCATGAAGGGGACGAAATAGATATTCATGAATAAATAAATAAATAATTTTTGAATACAAAACTAGCGGTACTTTTTGAATTTACAGCGTATACGTAAGTTAACACTACACAATAAAAACTCTCCAAAATAAATAAAGGTTATATTTTAATTTTTGGCTAAGCAATTACACTGTTCACTGATATCTTATTTTTTTCCATTTTTTAAATTAAATAATTATTTATAACTTCATACGACTGTATTCATACATAACGTTTATAACTTATCTTTTATTTGCTAACGTTTCAAGTTATTCTTTTGTTACAAGTAGCATTTCTAGATTTTAAATAGATTGGTTTCGCTATTTACGCCTTTAGCAAGAATGTTTTACTGCAGAACAAGAGGAAAGAAAATGGCGAGTTTTAAAGATATGTGAGATTATTTTTCATAAAAACGTGGTTTTCGTTAGCTCATCTAAAGTTAATAATTTGTCTTTTTTTATTTATTTAAAAAAATAACAAATAACTTTTTGAGCTAATAAATTTACATATTGTCGATACCTATCATATAGATACATAACTTTATCCTTGCAAATAGCTGCAACAATGGTAGTACTATTTTAAAACCTACAATATTACAAATTTTAACGAAAAGAAATAATGAAAAATCGATGCTTTACAAACATTTTTCCAACCTAATAGAAAATGAGACTATATTTAAACAAATTATTGTAATGTATATAATTTAATTTACTAACATCATGCTATTTAAAGTACTGCAAGTAATATTTCTGCAATTATATTTAAAATAATAGTTAGTGGACTGTACATAATCATTTACCTAGGGTGAACTTTAACTAGTGAAAAATAGATATTAAAAGTACATCGAGAAATGTGGACTACTTAATAAAATGATCTTGAAATAGCAAGAAATTTAAACTATTTTAGAAATATATTTGTGATTTCTGTACACTAACATTCGATAAAAAATCAAATTTAGCTATACTGAAAAAATTTTGCTTCACAAAAAGAAAATTTTATAATGGTTTTTGAAAAAAATATATTGTAAATATCTATGGTTCTATTCAAAATCAAACACCATATACAAGTGTGTAAATATTATTATTTTTGTAAGTAAAAAATAAAAAATGAATTTGAAATGTCTAACCAAATTTCGAATTATTTCTTTTGTACATCACTAGGTGTTACTTTGCTTATATAGTAAAAAAAGATGCGAGGATGTCTATAACCGTTGAAGAGTGAAGTTTGAAGTTGAAAAACACACTCTATATAGGATACAAGATAAGCTGGATAGATGGATTATCCAGCTGTATTAATACATTTTACCCACGAATTTGCTCTTTATTTTATGTTATTTATGCAAATAACGCATATATTGTATCTTCAGGAATAACAACTTGCAGGTAAATCAAGACGATGTAGGTTATTAAAAGTGTCTTTAAATTACAGGAATATTTATTCAAGTCACGTACTCGCGAAAAAGGAAGAAGTCACTGAGTTTATATTATTTCTAGCTATGTTGGCATTTTATTGTAGGAACGTCTTCTGCA
This sequence comes from Prosapia bicincta, assembly GCA_036971475.1. Lineage (NCBI taxonomy): Eukaryota > Metazoa > Arthropoda > Insecta > Hemiptera > Cercopidae > Prosapia > Prosapia bicincta. Next base: position 109,725,867 of record JBAIZL010000001.1, on the reverse strand, counting down.
AAGCTCTCGGTGTTTAATAACGTAATTAAAGCATTCTTTGTGTTGATACTTTTTATTTATCCTCGTGTAAGTATTGAGAAGAGGGTAAACCAACCGGTGACAGAATTTGTAACAGAACCGGTGAAAGAATTATAAGTTAAAATAAAAAGGGAGATGTAAGGGCATCTTGTATTAAAATACTTTTGTGTGCCCTTCCGACCAATGAGGGTGGTTTCATTCTTATATACACGGCGACAAGAGTGGTAAAGCCTGGTGAAGTTGGGGGGGGGATTCTTTATTACGACTAATATCTCTAAATTTTTAGTTATTTATTAGAAAATAAACCAGTGCTATTTTTTTTAAACAAGACAAACTCTCTTGTTTTTTAATCAAGATAAACGCACAATAAAATGTTTTAGATTTAAAAAAATATATTAAATTTGATGGACTTTGTTCATAAATACAATCAGCGAAACTTATACGTTAGAGCATAGCAAATTAAGTAATTCAGAACCTACTCTTAAATAAATATATTAAATACATACCCAGTCATCACCTTTTTCCAGTGACGTAAACTGGCGTAATGAAGCAACTGAATAGGCGTTGATTTTAATAACCTACCATTAATGTCTCCATATAATTTACCAAATAAAAATATGTATTCGTAATGTCATGGGAAACATTTAAAGTACAACACTTAATGTGTTTCAATGTATTTAGAAATAACATTGAAATAGGATTAACTGAGACGATGGTTAGGAAGAAAATGTTGTTAAATTTACTATATTTAATACAAACGAAAGTACCTTTGACCATTGTTTCTAATTAAAACAGCATAAATTTACCAAAGTAAAATTTGAAGTTGAGTCAGAAATAAAATTAATTAAAAGAAAGAATAAGAGGCGTATAATTAAGCCATTCGCTCGACACAAGTTACTTCTAATTACGTTATATTAAGTGCATTACTTTATACAGGTCTCTCCCCTTTGCCTTTGAATGTTTAAACTTTAAATAACAAGTTTTTTTCGCAGTACACTTTACTTTAGCCGTTAAATAATTATGCATTCATAAAGACGTAAAAGAAAATATCTCGCAATAAAAAAAAAATTAAGAGAAAGCTGACATTCTGGTAAATCAATTTAATTTAATGAATAAGAAGTAAATTTGACTTTTAATCTGAAAAAGGGGCAGGACTGTTTAGGTTCTTTCACAAAATTTAAGTTAGAATCTATATCGATAAATGACACACAAAAAAAGGCCGGTTACCTATAACCTTGTATACATATGTTATTTATTTTACAATAATTAAATAAATATTTTTAAATATTCGTAACCATAGATAAATTCATAATCACAATTTTAAATACAAAATTCGTTCAACTAGCCAGACTTTAAAATAACAAATAATAAAATGTAAAACAGATAGGGACGGAAAAGCCTAACTAGTGTATGAAAAGTTAGATACAATTTTATTGTTCTTCAGTATAGTTTTAATAGTTAACTAGACTCCTAGCATGATTCAAAAATTTAACGCCCTGGTTAGAACTTCTTATCGTAACGTTATATAGAAAAATAATGTAGCCAGGACAAGCTAACCCTGTTTTAGTGACAATTACCTGACTAATTTGTTTAAAAATCAAAATCCTACAACCAAATCTTTAAGGAGCCTTTTTTGTAGTTATATAGGTCATTAGTAAACCCTATCTTATTTCTATCCTAGGGTGAATATGTAAATGTTGATATTAGTCTATGCATAATAAAAGCAATAAAATCTTATGTTTCATTCTTACAACTGTATAAGGCTGTTACAACATTTTCATTTTAATGTACTACATCGTATCACACTGTTCATAAGACGTTCTTGTTTAATTACACTTTGTGTTTATTTACTTTATCGGAAGGAAATGGCTGGCTATTTGCTCCCTTATATAATAGGGAATTATGAGTGATCATTTTATATTGTGATTAAATTGTAATTCAAATAGTAACAAATTACATCTTTAGATAAAATGAAATAAATAGGTGTTTTCTTGTAATAAAATAGTTTTTTTCCTTACCTCACGGAAAGACGGATGTTGAGAACTTATCCAGTTCATTATTCATCATTTGTGACTTTTGAAGATTGCTGTTAAATGTTATCTTACCATATAAATATAATGCACCATAAATATAGTTGGTAAATTTTAAGTGGCCTTATTTCCCTGTCTACTAAAGACTCTCTGAATCTAAATCGCCGAAATATTCCAGTAAATGGTAAACTCAAATAAATATATCTTCAATATGAATGCTGACCGGTTTTATCCATCTCTTAGTGTCTCATTTAGTTATAAATCTTTCGTCTGGGTCTATACACTTTTACGTATCTAAGTATTTATTATTCTTAATATTTCCGAGGTTTGAACGAGACGGTTTGCATTTTATGCGTGAAAACGACTACGTTTAAAACTAAATTAGTGTTACGGGTAGAACCAAGCTAATCAAACCGAGGGGATAAAGAATAATAAAATGATCTCTTTTCCATTGCATGGTAGTATAAGGAGGAACATTTTTATCTAAAGTGTACATTTATACATGCTATATACAAACGCAAAGATCCTCGCCAGCCCGCTATCCCTATTAGAAAAACTATTGTGTTTTAACCCAACTAATATAACATCTTAGTAATACAAGATAAAGTATTTAACAATAACAATATGATATTATTTATTTACTTTTTTTAAAATACAGTAATGTAATTTAGAAAAACTGTAATTTAAATAGTATTTTTCTCAGAATCGTACAATGAGGAAGCTTTTCAACGAACTTTCACAGCAATACATATCAAGCCTACATACGTACCCTGTTACTGAACGAAGTAGATTCAGCAAACATGATCGTGTATTGTTCAGATATTTAAATTTAAAGTGTTAAACAGTAACTTATTAAAAACTAATTCAATGAAAACAAAATATCTAAACTTTCAAAAAGTTTTTGTGTTAATTAATATTGCCTTATAAACATATACCTGAGTTTAAAAACTCATTATATTACTAAGATTAAATATAAACCGTTTACCGACTGTCGTGAAGTTTCACCGAAATAAAATCCAAGAGGTTTTACTTCAATCGTTCAAGCAAAAGTGTTTTTAATTTTGCAATGATTGAATTTTTATTTTATTTTTGAAGTGGTTTTAAAGTTTCTTAATTTTTATTTTTCATATAAAAATTGAAAACATATATTGACTTGTAAAACCAACTTATATTGCTTCTTGTTTCAAACTAGCCTCATGTCGTTCCTGGGTATATGAATCTGTTACATGGTGGCAGTATATCTGGTGATCTATAGTAGGTGGTAGTGTGTCGAGCCTTTTGGTGTTGATTCAAGGTCATCCAATTTATATGGTCAATGAAGGGACTTCAAGGTCAAAGAAGGACGTTGGAAGAATCTTTTGAATATTATTGTTCAGTTTGTACAGTGCTTGGATATGTATGATTAGTTTCATCACTTTAAGTTATTTCTATCGATAAAACGTCATAACATAGACGTAAGTCACCTGTCAGGATGACAGATAGTAAATAGCAAACGTTAAATACTGATCTAATTATGTAAATCTGGAAATTCTTCTTTGCTTTTACTTTTTAATAAGGTAGGAGACAGAACTATTCCATCTGGTAAATTTATATGAGAACTGGCTAAACACAATAATACTTTAAAAGTCTACAGTTATTTGATGCGGGAAATTTAAAAGGAAGTAATTTGCTTCTTTTTAAACGTTGATCCTTATCGCTTTCCCACACCCAGTCAGTTTATACAAATTTCTGTTTTTGCATAATATTTTATATTAAATTTTCGTTTTATTTTAGAAAAAAACAATTTCTTTGATCTCGGAACAAAATAAAAATATGATTAAAATTAATTTATTTCTCTAAGTTATAAGCGATACGCATTTATTTTGTGTAAAAGTTAATTTTAAAAAAATAACATTAATTTTGAAAATGCTCTGAATTTCTTCGGAAAATTTACTTGTTGTAAAATTATTCTTTTAATAAGATATTTAAATTATTCATCATAAGTATTTTTTAAACATTTCTACTAAATTGAATATGTATTATAATATATTAAAAAACGAATTCTTTTCAAAATTATTCTCAGTTGAGACCATGAACGATTGAAATTTAATAATAATTCAAAATTAATGGCAAATTTCTTCTAATTTGCCTACTCGTCTATTGCTACCTTCTCGAGAATCTGGTGTGTGTGTGTGCACGCGCTCGTCTGCTTATACGTGTTACTTTACATTGTATATTAATTTACAATTACATAAGGAATTGACAACATAAATATTTTAAAAAACGCCTGAGAAAGTTACAGGTTTTTCAATATTTCACGAGGCATCGACAAGAATCACTCACGAAAGATTTATCATATCATCCAGACTAATTATTTATGACCATTGACAATAAATTTTAAACCACCTTTAAACTATTCTTTTGAACTCCTAATGAACATTCTCGTTTCATATATTTAACGTTAGTGAAATTGATTTTGTTATATAAACAGTTTAGATTGCTTTTCTTACAGAACTGTAAATATTTTAAAATCAACCATAATCTATAAAACTATTATAATAAAATAAGCATCCCACCCAATACTACCACCGTAGTAGCTTATTACTAAATATCATCAATTTACAGACAATGTTAATCAGTTGAGTGTAACACGTTTGCCGTTTCAACTGCTGCGCAACTGTCGTTCCAAGTTTGGTTGTAATTACATTGTAATCTGTTCGAAATTACGCTGCAATCTCAATCTGACAGTTTAATCGAATTGCTTTTGTAATTATAAATTGCTATTTCATCAATCTTTAAGGCAGACTGCACTCTGTTACAACTTCATAACATCAGCGATAACTGTTCCCAACAACACTAAACTTGTAGGAAGCAAGTGCAACTAGGTTTATGCCGAATGGCTTCTAGAACAACAAAAACTATAATTCCTAAATAATTTATAAACAGAAATATACATATTGCAATTTATTAAACTCATTAAAGAGGCAGTTAAATTTATTTTGAAATGAAAATAAAAACATAAAAAAATATTATGTTAAACATAATATAATGTTAAATGTTAAAAGACCAAATTCATTTTACAAAAATAACATATTGTAAATGTAAAATAAATGACAAAGTATTAATAAAGTTATTTGGTTTTGTAGCGATACACATTGATAACGACACTAATGAAGTTAGATTAATGTATATTTCTCTTATCTACACAGTATACAAAATAGAAAGTTTGTGTGATTATTATGTCAGTTACAAACTTCATCATTATTTCGTGGTTAGACCTAGTTTTCCATTTATCAAGTAATTGTTGAGTTCTTTACAGTTCAAGAATTGGCACTGTATATATATGTATATATATATATATATATATATATATATATATATATATATATATCGCAATATGTATTCTTGTGTATTAATAAGGAACTAAGTCAAAATTCAAATACAAGAATTATAATTGAATTTACAATTCAAATTCAATTATAATTCTTGTATTTGTATTTGGACTTAGTTCCTTAGTAATATATATATATATATATATATATATATATATATATATATATATATATGTATGTATATATATGAATGTGTGTGTGTGTGTTTAGGCACTGTTCAATATTATTATTTTTCAGTGATTTTAAAACTTTAGTTTGTGTATCATGTTAAAAACATGCTGTGGTATTTTGTAATGTAGGGAGAAGTTTTATCTACGTTTCTCCGGACACTAGTCACATAAGTTCAAATGGGCTTTCGATATAATTTTTTTGTTAATAATGTAAAAATTCTCATAGCCACTAGGTGCCCTGCGCCATGCTTTATGAAATAAGTGTCTCTTCCTGCTAATTTTTTTTTGTTTGGAGAAGGATCTAAATTGTCCATAATTTTCTTATAATATTAGGAATGTACGCTATAAGTAAAGCAACAGTAAATAAATAGGAGTAAAAAATAAAAGTAAAAATAACATCAAGTAGAAGTGAATTTCAAGTAAACGAAAAAAGAAAAACTTCATTTGTTTTGGACATAGTAGTTTAAAAATAATAAAAATGGCAAAAAATAAAGTAATCGTGAAGAAAATAAAAACAATTATTAAAGCAAATAATATAAAGAATTAAATGTTGTTGGGAAATTACTGTTCCTCATCCAACCCAGGCCACGGTGCATTGTTTAGAGCTAGATTTGTTATAGCTGTCAGCACCAACGTCTCTTTACGCTTAGGTAACCCCATTAATGCTTCCAGTTTTTGAATAAAGATCGGTCATCGCCAGATTGCGTCTTCATACAAGCTGCCACTCTCATTTCGCATCTGTAGACAGGAAATGTCAGTTATACCACTGGGAAGTAGATTTATGCTTCGTAACATAACTACTCTAACAATATTGTTGGAGAGATATTCCAGAGTAAAAAGAAATTGCATTAATTGTTTGTGAGTAACCAAATTACGTAAATAAATCAATAATGTATCTACCGCTATACATAATCGTAAATGATGAAGACTTCTATAAAGTAAAAATTTAATTTGACCAAATATAAGGCAATTTTACAATATTGTCAGTTTCCCTACATGAGTAAAAATAATGAAAATGAAAAATTATACAATTTTAAAACTATATACACAACTCATTATTAAAAAATTCAGTGAAAATGAAAAATTATACAATTTTAAAACTATATAAACAACTCATTATAAAAAAATTCAGTGAAAATGAAAAATTATACAATTTTAAAACTATATAAACAACTCATTATAAAAACATTCAGTGAAAATGAAAAATTATACAATTTTAAAACTATATAAACAACTCATTAATAAAAAATTCAGTGAAAATGAAAAATTATACAATTTTAAAACTATATAAACAACTCATTATTAAAAAATTCAGTGAAAATGAAAAATAACACATTTTAAAAATATATAAACAACTCATTATTACCAAATTCATTCTCGTTCTGACACTAAATTTATTAACTAATTTTATTCTAACTTTTGAAAATACCTGTCAATATAATCACAAAAGTTTGTCTACAATTGAATGCAGTTTACAAAACTAAACACACAAAGAATAATGTTAAACAGCTAGCAAAAAACAGAATAAAATTAAAAAGTGTTATATAACTAATAATTTTTGAAAGCAGTGCCAAACCTAGAAACAATATTGTTACTGATTGAAGTTAAATAAGTGAAGTTGAAGTACTTATTAAGTTAAATAATTTCTTTACTTATCGTATAATACTTTTTGTTTGGCCAAATGCATAGTTTATAAAGCTCTTTGTCTACATTCTCGATATGGATCCAAAATTCAAGTTAAATCTTTTATCCCATCAAATCAACATACAATTTTAAAAAAAATGCAAATATAGAAAGGTAAAATATTTTTTCATAAGAATAAACTCAGAGAATTGAACTTATTTACAATTTACCTGACCATTACCTTCAAAATTATTTGACTGCTTTAAACTTACTACTAATAATTGCAATTAAACATTGATTTCAAATATTCTGTTTTAAAAAATATATTTTAGTTTTCGATGTCTGTAGGTCATCATCATCAGTGAGAAAGCTAAAAAATAATGACTCTAAAAGTTAATGTTAATGTTTAGAAAGAATTTTATATATATATATATATATATGTATATATATATATATATATATATATATATATGTATGTGTGTGTGTGTGTGTGTGTGTGTGTGTATGTGTGTGTATATACATTTGTGTTTAACCTTGCAGCTTAAACAAGGTTTTTACCTGATATAACTACCGTATCTTCATTGTCGAGCATTAACTGAAATTAGTTTTCATATAATTTCCCTTGTTTTTTTTTGTGCACAGTTTGTATGGAATATATCTTTTGAATTCGAAATGATACGCCATGTCCTGTTAATTCTGGTGGAGAAGTTGCGATAAAAAATATGTTTAACGCAAGATATCTGCTAAATTTTTAATCTGGGAGGCCTTTTTCGGTGTCTGCTGATTATTTATTATCTTTTGTTTCATTAAACCGTTGTTTTCTCCAAATCGATTTGCTCTCTTGTCTTAAGTGTTTAAGATAAACAAAAGTCTTTAACCTTTCTATCGTATTTAGTTTCCTTTTTTATATTTTCCATTTGTTATTAAAGAATAGATTGAAAATCTCCTCGTCCTTATTCCAACCGATTAAAAAATTACTGAATCCAAGAAAAATTCCACGTTAATTTTCGGAGCTTGAAAACTGAGTTATTTTTTCATAGCTTGAAGAAATGTTTTGCTAATCGATATAAGTAGTCTAATTTCCAAGAAATAGAAAGTTGTATTTTATCGCCAGTTATTGATTTTATATCTAAAAACGTAACCAATTTGTATTTATACACGTTTTCTATTATTTGTTTATTTTATTAATAATATCTTGTAACAAATATATATTCTTAGTATTAAATTAATCATGAAAATTACTCTTTCAAAACCTCTGAATGACATGTTCTTTGGGTAGGAACTCTGTTTGGAAAGGAGCCAGTATCCTGATTATAGATAAACAGATGTAGTTACATTATAGGTAAATTCCTGACACATAGGTAAATTTTTAAACTTATGAGAATGTAATTGAATTGTAAAACATGTGTTGTGCTAACATTCTCAACAGTAGATACTGACAACAAGTCTTACTCTTGTGTATTGTTGGTGCCCCATGATTTCCTTTTGAATTATAGATTTATTTAAATTAATATCTGGTTAATTGTAACGCATCTGTTGAAATTCTCCATCACAACTTTTAAGAGTTTTTTGGTGGTGTTATAAATTTGTATAGAGTAATTATTCAGTATGGATGTAGGGAAAATAGCTGTATACTATTTAGTCTGTTCTATAAACCTGATAAATTTGTTTTTCATTATTTAGTATTTATTTTTATTATTCAGTAGTATATGTTATTTTAGGCAGCATTTTGGTTTACAATTTTATATCCACGTACAGTTCTTTCATTTCACACAGTCGAATACGAAATTAGTGTTTAAATGGTTAAAAATATAAAACTGGAATTAAATATTTGTTTAAAGGTAAATAATTTATCTTTTTTCATAAACTAAAAGAAAGGAAAACAAACAAAAGCTTTCAGTATAATTTCTATTGGGGCTGTTAAAAGAAAAAATACGCCGGCTTACCCTCTTGTTTGTTTATTTGGTGAGCGAGGACTTGCAATCCTAAAGAGATATTGGTTTGACTAACGATCAGATTTCCCCGAGTAAACAAAGGATCAGTAGCGATCGAGCAAATGTAATGGGGGAATTACATAATAGCGAAACAGAAATTGAAGTCTGGTCGAACAAAAACACAGTCCTGCTATTCAGAATCAATGAAAAGGCATAGGTTACATATTCATTTGAATAGAGTTTTGTCTTTTTTGTTAACTACAGAAAAAATATTTCAATATTAACAATATGTGAAATACTTGAATTAGGGTCTGCTTGACTAATTAGGTGTAATCGTTTTTGAAGAGCAAATAGGCTTCGTAGAAGGAGATTATGAACCATTTCAGAAGCAAACAAAAATAATAATTAAAGGGCTTATTTTATTTTAATATTTGCATAATCATTTCCTTGTAACTAACAATAAATGGCCGTAATTCTATTTTTAGAGCAATCTGAAATTTAAAAAAATCCTACACAAAAATATCTAAGGTAGTTTGGTAATATACTGACCACTGACCTATAGGGAAGGTAGGACATTACAGAATGAAAATACACATAAATAAACTTTTACATTTCTTACAACCAAATTTATCCAAACTGGATACTTCTTAGGTATATTTTAATATAAAATTGCAACCAAATCTATTCCAACTGGATAGGCTATATAATTATATTTTAAAATATGTATGTATAGGAATGTTGTGTATTTATTGATATATATATATATATATATATATATATATATATATATATATATATATAAATCTAATGGTGTGTGTGTGTGTGTGTGTGTGTGTGTGTGTGTGTGTTTTACTCAATCACTTGATTACTACTAGACCCATTAGGCTGAAATTTTACATGGACATTTTTAGGTTCCCTGGTTAACCCAAAGGAACCCTTTGTGATATTCCATCAGGACACTGACACAGGCCTTGAAAACTCCCTTACCACTCAATTATCTATACCGCATTACATACTTGGCCCAAACAGCTGATAGTATTTGCTGAATGTATTTGTAATCACGTGTAAAAGTCATTTTTAAACACAATGAATCAGGTGACAGTAAATGTTTTTTGTTATTCATGTTCGAAGGATAGTTATATTTTACAAATGTCATGTTACAAGATAAACCTCTCTTGGTTTTTCAAGACAATAATCGGTAAAGTTTATTAATTATAGTTTGATATATTTATTAGGATTTAATAACAGTAAATTAAATTCAACAAAATTCAAATATAAATTAAATCAATACAATTATACGTCATACCGGTACCAAGCACGGGTACTCTGCTAGTGGTGTATAAAATAGTGTAATAATGCCCTACAATGCCTATAGGCGTGTGGTCTGTATAATATTAGAGTACCATATGAAATAGGAGTACGGTAATTATTTGTTTCATTGCTCCCTGTAATCTTCTTGGAATTCTGATTAAACTATAGGAAATTATTTGAGTAACAAGGTGAAAACTATTAACTTACATGATGACGCGTTTCGAAACCGTCGTTTCAATGATGAATCTACCCTCTACTACAGTCAATACCAGGTTATCTTTATAAATGAAACGACTGTTTCGAAACACGTCACAAGTAAGTTGACAGCTTTCACTCAGTAGCTCACATAACTGCTTATAGTCTTTTTTATCTACGTCTAGTCCTATTTTCAGAAAAAAATTAAATTGGACTCTAATAACACTGGCAATAAATAATATCATTGCTACAATGGAAAAAAACAATATGAATAATAATTGAATATATAATAAACCGGTTGAATATCGAGTTCAAAGGTAATTTTCTAGTGGGGCGTTTGTTGTCTTTATCAAGCCTCAAAATAATTTTACAGTCCATAATAAATACCCATAAAAATACAGGTACACTCAAAACCAAAATTAAAAACTTAAAAAATATTTCAATGACATTTAGTTATACATTTTATAAAATAACCCACCTCCATAGCGAAAGTCAATAACTCATCTAAAATATAATTAAAAACAATAACAAAACTGAGAGAACAACAACATACGCACATAAACACTGAAAGAACATAATCCGTACATAATATATAAACCATGATAGTAGGGAAAGGTTTGGGCATAAATTTGGTTTTGAAAATTTTATCATACTGAATAAAGAGTCCAACTGGAGGAAGGACTTATTCTGAAGCTGTCCATATTACCTTACAAAAAAATGGCGTCAATATTAAAAATTGATTTGATATATTATATAGCATGCAAAATCCATTTCTAAACTAATTAAAAGCATCCAAGAATTAGTTCCTGTTGGTTGTATGTTGAACACTTTAGTTGTTCTATTGCTTTATGTATGGTTTATGTTGTTTGGGGTTTTTATGCATGTAAATTGTTGTTCTCTCAGTTTTGTTACGGGTTTTAATTATATTTTAGATGGATTTATGACTCTCACTATGTAAGTGGCTTATTTTATTTAGACTTTAATTAAAATATCATTGAAGATTTTTTAGAGTTTAAAATTTTTTTATGAATGTACTTTTATATTTATGCGTATTTATAATGTAATGGTTTTCTGGCTTGATAAGGGCAACAGACTAATCGACTAAATGCTGGACTAAATAAATAAACTTTTGACTCGTATTCAACCAGCTTATCATTTATTTATTGTTATCTCGAGTGCTCAAGTATAGCAATATGAATAGTAAAATAATACCAATTTACAATATCGTTTACGTTTAGTAACAGTTATATTCTTACCACCAGATCAGAGACCACTGTTATTTTTTTTACTGTAGTAGCTTACTGACCAATTACTTTCTACTCAAATTAGATCTGAGTCTCTGTTCGACTCTCGTGGAGTGCGGATGTTTGTGAGTGGAGCAGATAAGAGAAGGAAGAGATAAGGCTTGTGCTATATGTTTGGACTGGCTTTATTGCAGCTAAGTTTAGATAATAGGTCTAATAATGCAAACTTTATTCGTTGAGTAATGTTATAGACGCATATTGTTCTGCATTAAATTCTGGCGAGCAAATATAAGTTAATTTATAAGTTTTATTTAAAATTAATGAACAATCTTGGACAAATTATGTTTAGTAATAATTTTATATGACCGGACATAGTGCTGATAAAGCACAAACATTTTATTCTGTGACACGGCTAGTAACCGTATATATGCTAGCCTTAGTAATAAGATCCTTATGAATAATTTTCAAGCGCAGCAACGAATGACGGCGACTCAGCCAATCAGTCAAGACCCGACAATGCTTGTGCAGAATACATCTATGACGCAGGCACTTGTGCCGATGAATCAATCAATCGGCCCACATATGTCCCCAGAACAACAGCTCCGCGCTCTTCAAGAGCAAGTTAACTTCCTAGTGAGCCAAGTGAAAACACTAGAGAATCAATTAATGCAGGCTAATAATGTAATTGCAACACTGCAAGGGGAAAATCAAAATAAAGACTTCAGCCTACGCGCTGTAAGTACCCAACTAAATGTGGAACGTAATCCAGCCCAGGTTAAAGAACGCTCCGGGCCCTACTCTCCCTTTAAGTATCCTACATGGGATGAAGAAGAGGAAATGGTAGAAGGAGAAACAGAGTGGATACTTAACGAAAACAGAAAAAGAACCAAATCTGCCACCCCAAAGAAAAATTACAATAATAAAGACCAAACCCAACAGAAAAAAACCACCAAAGCAGTTAAACCACCACCAGTGATCATCTGCACTGACAGCATATCCTTACTGAACAAAGCCTTATATGGCATCAACCATAAACTTATGTGCATGAGTGACAATAAAGTGAAAATAAATGTTGATAACAGTGATGACTATAGAAAAGTGACAGAGATAATGAAACTGGAAGGATTTGAATGGTACTCTTTCGAAAATAAGCAAGAAAGGTGCATTAAAGTGATGGCGAGAAACCTACATGTCTCAACAAGTGAAAACGGTATCAAAAGTGATCTCTTGGATCAAGGATTTGAAATCTGTGATGTTAAGCAAAAATTTAGGGTCACTAGAGATGAAGAAGGTGAGAAGCAATATAAAAAACTTCCTCTCTTCATGCTAACTTTTAGTCCCAGAACTGAAATGAAAAGGATTTATGAAATCAGATACATCTGTAACATGAAGATCTCAATTGAAGCGTTGAGAATAAATAAAATGATTCCTCAGTGCAAGAGATGCCAAGGGTTCGGGCACACACAAAACTTCTGTAACAAAACTCACAGATGTGTTAAATGTGCAGGCAAGCACCCTACTATAGATTGTACGAAACCTAGAAATGTAGAAGCCAAATGTGCTAACTGTGGAAGTAACCACCCGGCCAACTACAGGGGATGTGAAGTACCAATCAAACTCCAACAAATGCGTGAAAAGCTCATCAAAAAACCAGTACACACTGAAACAGCAGGAAACGCGGCAAGGAAACAGAAACTGACAGACCCAAGAACTGCCAAAAACCTGACTTATGCCCAAGCACTGAGCAGCAACAGACAAAGTACAAATGAGCAAAACATCACTACTAATCAAAACACCAACAGCAATGAGGTGCTGAGTATGATGAAAAGCATGATGCAGAAGTTTGAGACCTTAGAGAGATCAAACAGAACGCTGTCAAACAAATTAAATGCCCTCGAGAGTAAGATTCCAGCCAATAAAAACAAATCCAAAAAATAAGTATGGAACATACAAACATACGTATTGGTACCTGGAATGCAAACGGCATTCTAAACAGCAAAGAAGAATTCTCACTCTACCTTTATGAAAATAAAATTGACATCTGTTTCATCTCAGAGACTCATCTCTCTAACCAACAATACATTAAAATAAATGGATATAATACCCACCATACCACTCACCCAGACAATCGGGCACATGGAGGAAGTGCAATCTTCATCAAAAACAACCTGAAGTACAATGAGGATCTCAACATTCGAAAAGAGGAAGCTCAGCTGACAGTGTTAAGCATTTCGTCAATGAAACAAAACTTCAAAGTGGGAGCAGTCTACTTCCCCCCGAAACATAACCTAAAAGAAGACGATTACACAATGATAATCCGACATCTAGGAGAGAGATTCGTCCTTGGAGGCGATTTTAACGCCAAACATTCCCTATGGGGTTCCCGATTGGATAATACAAAAGGGAGAGAACTTAAAAATGCAATAGAAAAAACTGGATGTAAAGTACATTCAACTGGGAAACCGACCTACTGGCCTACAGACAGAAACAAGACCCCAGACGTTCTGGATTTTTTCATAACCAGAAAATTTGCGGCAAATTTCATTACCTTGGAGGACAGCTATGACTTGGACTCGGATCACTCATCGATCATCATGACATTGAGCGAAACTATCATCAAAAAGCCAGCGAAACCGACTTTATGCAATAAAACTACGGATTGGGAAAGTTTTAAATTACAACTAGATCAGGGAATTACCCTCGACATTGATCTGTCTACTGGGGATCATCTTGACGAGGCGGTGACAAAATTTACCAGTCTTATTCAACAAGCAGTGTGGGATAACACTAGAACAATTACTCATAAAACACCTGGATACAACTACCCTATGGAAGTAAGAAACCTAGTAAAGAACAAAAGAAGAACCAGGCAAAAATGGCAGCGTACAAGAGATCCCGTCGTTAAAAATCATCTCAATAGAGAATCCCAACAAATCAAAAGATTGATCCACCAACTGAGAGAAGACTCTGCAAACTCCTTCCTCGAGAATCTGTCTGCAGACAAAAACACTAACTATTCCCTCTGGAAAACAACGAGAAGACTGAAAAGGAAAATCCATCATGTACCACCCATCCTGAAAGAGAACAATGAATGGGCAAGATCGGACCAAGAAAAAGCTGACACGTTTGGGGATCATCTGGAAAACATCTTCAAGCCGAATGAAGCCACGAATGAAGAAGAACTTCACCTAAACACTAATAATCAGTCTAAAATTATTAAAAAAGTGACATTAAAAGAGCTTAAACGAGAACTAAAATACAACTTGAACCCGAAGAAAGCACCAGGATACGATTTAATCACAGGACTAGTGCTGAAAAAACTGACAACAAAAGGACTAAAAATGTTTTTATTATTAATTAATGCGTCCCTTAGACTTATGCACGTCCCTGCAACATGGAAAGTGGCGGAGATGATCATGATCCTGGAACCCGGCAAAACAGCAACAGAGGTCAAGTCGTATAGGCCGATATCACTTCTACCTATAATGTCAAAACTCTTTGAAAAGCTGCTTCTCAACAGGCTTAAACCTATCATCGTGGAAAAGAACTTATTGCCCGACCATCAATTTGGATTCAGGCGAGGACACTCTACGGTGGAACAGGTGCATCGATTAATTGACATCATTGAAAAAGCTTTGGAAGGTGAGGAGGTCTGCTCGATTGTCTTCCTGGATGTTTCGCAAGCCTTCGATAAAGTTTGGCATGAAGGCTTGATTCACAAACTCAACATGTTTCTGCCAGCCCAGTTTGTGAATCTACTGAAATCGTACATATCGAACAGACTGTTTCGAGTAAACCACGAATCTACGTATTCTGACCTCAAGGAAATACAAGCTGGAGTCCCACAAGGCAGCGTATTGGGACCAATCCTGTACTTGCTGTACACCAGTGATCTTCCGCAAACAGCCAACGTCATCACGGCCACTTTCGCAGACGACACAGCAAACGCAGCGACAGCGAAAACCGTTTAAGAATCGACAACACGCTTACAAAGATCAAACGATTCAGTTGAGGCTTGGACCAAGAAATGGCGCATCAAACTCAACGACCAGAAGGCAGTCCATGTGAACTTTACAAACAAGAGGATCCCAAACCCTCAGAGGCTCGAAATGAATGGAAGTGTTATCCCATATCATGATTCAGCTAAATATATCGGCATGAATCTTGATGCAAAAGCCAAATGGGTCGAGCATGTCAAAATAAAACTCACAGAACTCCAGACTCGCTACAGGCAAATGTATTGGCTACTCGGTCGAAATTCACGGGTATCAATATACAACAAGCTATTGGTATATAACCAAATCCTCAAACCGGTTTGGACGTATGGTATACAGCTTTGGGGCTGTGCCAGCAAATGTCACATACAAGGGATACAACGCTTCCAGAACAAAGTACTAAGAAACATCGCCAACGCTCCTTGGTATGTGCGTAACAGTGACTTGCATTGCGATCTTGGTGTACCCATGGTCGAGGAAGTCATAAAACAGAACGCCATCAAACACGTAAATCGGCTCACTCAACACGAAAATCCTGAGGCACTGAGACTTCTCGACAACAACCACCTGACAAGACGACTCAAAAGGACAAAACCATTTGAACTCGTTGAACGACAAGAGTGACAACAATACTCTTCCTCACGCCGGTTGGCTTCCAACATCAAACAAGATATAATAGAAATCAATGGATTCTTTGTAATATAAGCTAAAATATAATTATTAAATGTAAATTAATGGTTGGTCAGAAATGACCAGTTTTAATAAAAAAAAAAAATAAAAAAAAAAAAAAAAAAAAAAATTAGATCTCTTACACTGAAAAAATAATAATGTCATGCTCTCAAATATTTTAAAACATCCAGTTTTCAGAGAAATTTACCTTCATTTTGTCACTTAATATTGGTACTCTGTCATATGTGTATACATATTTATATTACTTGTAATTGTAAAATAAAAGTAAGTCATCAAATAAAATTTTTCTTTGTTAACCATAGTAGGAATTGACTTAATTTTTTTTTAAATTTATATTACTTGTTAAATAATATGTTTGATAGTTTATTGTATTTAATTTGTTAAATTAGAAATATGTTTTTGTGTTAAAATATAAATTACAATGATGAAAGCCAAATAGTGAACTCAAAATCTCACAAAAAATTAGTTTTTAATAAACACATAAACAACAAACTAGTTTCCTCGACGAAGTCACCTTCCTCAGTGCTTGGTTACTACTGAGGAAGTCCAAGCTACTACTAGTAGCCAAGCACTGAGGAAGGCGACTTCGTCGCCGAAACTAGTTTGTTGTGTGTGTGTGTGTGTGTGTGTTTATTAAAAACTAATTTTTTGTGAGATTTTGAGTTCACTATTTTGACTTTTACCTTTGTGAATAGTTCTCACTAGTTAACCACTAATTAACTAAAAAAATTACAATATTTTGTATTTGAAGGTTATGTTTCGCTAGATAGTTGAAAACATATTGATCGAAATATTTATGCAAAAATTAATTGATTATATATATTTTTCAAGTGATAATTTTGTTGAACGTTTAATTTTTAGGTTACAGGAAATTATATAGCAAGGAAGAAGGGCATTGTGTAAGTAGGGCTACTTCTTTTTTAAATTTAAACTCTGGAGTTAGTTTTTTTAGCGTGAAGCCTTTCTATAGATCAATTACTGAGTAAAATCGTTTGCGATCGCAGTACGGTTTACCTCAGGAAGTTCACTTGAAATTTAAATTCGATTAGTCATTAGTTTATTAAAATCTTTTCAAATATGATACATAATTTACTTAGGCTCAACACCTGTTAAAATATACGTTTTACCTAGCATCATTGTAAACATAACCGACTAGTTGTTGTTGGCCTTGTAAATCTGTCATTATGCGTCAAATGCTGTTTAATATGAAGATAAGAGTGGTTAAAGCCGTTAATGGTTTCTAGTTGTGTCACACAAAGTTTGTGGTAAAGCTTTACAAAATTAAAGCGTAAATGAAGAGTTTGTGTCGTTGAAAAGAAGTTACAGTTAATTTAACATTTCTTGTAATAAACTTTTATGTTAGTTTACCGAATCGTCTTTATTTATAACGTATTTTTTATTGACTTAATATTTTAGGTCTTAGCTAGAGTTATGTTTTCATATTAGTTTTAATTTTACCAATAACACTTCTAAAATTTAGAAACAGAAATAAACTGAACCATATACTTCTCTCCGTTTTGGGGTATGACTAGAAAATATTTTCCACATTTTCTCCAATGGGTTTTAAAATTGATCCTACAAATATCCGATGCAAAATTTGCTCGATAAACGATAGATGCAAATTTCTTTTGATATAGAAAATGGTTGCAACGTTTTGCCTAAGGATGTTTCAACTATCATGAAATTAATTGTTCGAAAAGAATATTTTAAATAAATTTATTCCTGCATGCAACTACGAAAAGTACTTAAGACATATTTGCTGTACGATTTGTGTTTATTCTTATTCAAACGAGTTTAAAGATCAACATGGAAACGCCTGCAATAACAGCCAACCTGGTTCAGTTGCTTTGGAACCGTTCCAAAGAATTTGAATTTACTTCCCTAAACAGGAAAGTGTCCGGACGTTGAACTTTTCATTTCATTATTATTCAATGTAAATAAGATTTCACCTTGAAAAACGTTCTTCGCGAATTTATACTACTTTACACAGTTTTTTTCGATTTCTCTTGGAATTTAAATTAAATAGACTTTACTCTTTAAATTTTCCGTGAGAATATAATAAGTAGTTAATTATAACATCTTACAACTAGTAAAAGTTTTAATAAATATACTTAATTCTTTTTGTTTTTTAAGAAATACTAAAATCAATAAAAAAGTAATACGTGTTTATATAAAACGTATCTAAAAAAAGGTTTAGGTAATGCAAATAGCGAAAAAGATAGTTGAATGCAAGCTATGAATCAATCTTATTTTAACTACATTCTAAATTGTTTATATATATATATATATATATATATATATATATATATATATATGATTAAAGAGAAGCTGTTTATATTTATAATCATTCAAACATGAAAATGTTACATTCTCACACTTGAATATAATAGTGTATTGAGAGGCTAACAAGAAAGCTGCTATAATAAGTTATTAAATTATAAGTTTATCTCGAAAACATTTTATTTTAATGTCTCTCTTTTGCAATGTATAAGAGAAAGAAAAGGTGTATGTGTGTGTGTGTGATAGAGAGAGGGGGAAAAGAGAGGGAGTTAGAGAGAGAGAGAGAGAGAGAGAGAGAGAGAGAGAGAAGCAGAGAGAGTGAGAGAGAACGAGAGAGAGAATAAAATGTTCTGAGATAAACTCATAATTTAATAGCTTTACATTAAAGAGGTGGGAATAAATCTTTTAAACAAGACTAAATGATTCTAATGTTTGTGCTCACAAATCATTCCACATTGACTAAAAAAATCTACGACTGTATTTATTTCAAATTTTCCTTGAAATGTTTGTGAATATATCTGTAGAAATAATGTGACGAATGTCAAAGAATAATTCTAACATCTTGTTAAAATTCACATTTTCTCTCACTAAAATACTTACCATAACAGTGTAAGAGAAACAAAGTGGAGTAGGTACACAAATCTAACAGAAGATAAAACATTCTCCTTAGCAGGTATTTGCTTACTTTAACCCGATGTTAGGACAACCCTTTGAGACATTTTGTTTAACCCTACATTATTTCGAGACTACAAAAAGAACCTTACTTAGATCTCTAGTGTTATAGACCCTAGAATTATTAGAGCCGGTGTTTGACAATATAACATATAGTATATCGTTTATAAAATAACTAATAAAATATAAAATAACAAATTGCTTTAGAAATCATTAAGCAATTTCAATTATAGAAGAATAATTAACATATTATTACTAAACTTTTCAAATTTTACATCTATGAAGTTGCCTCTGAAAATTTCCTAAATATTCGAAGGGGATGAAATATTTATTAATATTTTGTCAAAAACCTTTATTAAAATGAAATATAAAGTCTTGTGAAGGTGTTTTAAAACATTACCAAAGGTTTATCTAATTTTCTAGTATAATGTTCTATATGACAACATTTATAATTTATAATTACATAAATATGTATTTAAAATTATTTATTAATAATATAATAGTTATGCATACATTATATATTGTATAATTTTTAAAGCCAATATTATATAGCTACAAATAATAACAATAAACTATTGATAGCTATTATACTGTTTAACTATTATATAACTTTTAATAATATTAATTAGTTTTCTATACCGAGTTTTTTTTCATATCGACCCCATCTTTATTTTTTAAACAAAATAAAATAAAAACTTTTTTTTTAATAGCTTGCTTACTGAATGTTTGGTGATTTTTTCATTTTGTTTTAAAAATTTAAAAGTAGATAAAACTAAAATCGGGTTTAAAAATTTTAAAAAATACAAAATACTGATGATATACAAATTATTTAAAAGAAACACTGGTGGATATAGGGGATAATGGGTTTAGTCTCAGCCGTAAACGAGTATTTAATCACCCCAGGTTGTTGTCCTCTTAGGCCTTACGTCATATGTGCTCCGATGCACCGGAAAAACCGGTATCGACAGCCGCGAGGTCTCCGCGCGTTATCGCGTGGTTTCGCGAGGTCAGTGTGATCCTCGTGGTCTTACACTGTGCTCCTGTCTTGTTTTGGTTTAGTGAACCCGGAGTTCAAGAACAATTCCTTCTACTTTGCCACACGTAAGGTTAGTTTATGTTATAACTATATCTGTTTTATCCACAATATTTTCAATTTTATAACATATGAAAACAAACAATGAGTATCTCAATAGTTTTTAAAATACGTAATACAAATTTTAATAATTTTAACACTGACCACACTGAGCTATTTATTTTAAATATTTCAGAGATAAATACATTTTAGAGTTACATTTTGTAAATATCAAAAAAATGTAAGCACACACAAAAAGTCACGTTCATTGAATATTTTCTTATCGGAAGTACGGTCAACTATTCCATCTAAAAGATTTTAAATCTTTTTTCTATCTTAATATATGTTGTTTTCAATGTATTTTTTTTTGTTTTACTTGTAACAAATTTAAAAAAATTTTCATTTTAAAGTTGAGAAATTGTAAAAGTCTAAATATTGTACTTTTTAAAATGAATAATTACTTTTCTACTTTATTTTCAACGATATTTCAAACCTCCCTATTTCTTAACTTTTGAAAAAGTAATAATTAAAATGAGCCAATACTCTATGAAGAATTTTTCATTTGTAAAAGTCAATTTTAAAATTTATAATGTTTTACATTAATAGTAAATAATTCTTGGAGATTTTAGATAGTAATAACAAATGTGAAAGTTGGAATTAGTAAAATACAATATTTCTTATTTTATATATTCTTCTATAATAGCTCAGAAAAAACATTACTCATTAGATTTGAAATTGTAATGCTTCAGTACTTACGTTATTTAAATTATATTTTACTATCAAAATCACAAAAAAATATAAAAAATTAAAAAATGTTAATCTCATAAAAAAAAGAAAATTGGTCATTACTTTTTTTACAGTATTAAGAAGGAAGCTGTAATGAATAAATGAAATGTAAAACTGGAATTATTAACCAACAAAATAAAACTAACCTACATATGATTTAATTTTCAAGGCTTTTTGAAAATCAGTTAGATATATTTTCCATAAATATTTCCATAAAATTGTTAACTTAGTTTTATAAAAAAATCGTTTATTACCAATAAATGTTAGCAAGAGAAGCGTCACTTGTAAATATTTTTTCGATTTATTGACTTTCCAAACATAGAACAATTTTTTAAAATAATTTGTAAACGCACGATTTACACATAAACATATTTTTTTTATAAAATTATGTTTTCCTCGCGTGTACAAATTAAATTTGAAAATAATTCTTTCTCTTTTGTTCAGGAATGAAAACACCACTAGCAAACGAATTAAAATGTTTAAAAAAATAATAACTGCTAAATAAATTCCGTTAACCTGTAGTCGAACTAATTACCTCGTAACACACAAGTACATTTATGTGTATATTCTGCATGTTAAATACCAGTAGTACTGTAATAGTTCAAATATTCGCCACAAGGAGAGCTTTTAAGTTGATTGAGTGAAGCAGTCGATAAGTAATTAATAGCTGGTTCAACGTAGCATTAATGTTGATTTCCACGATTTCATAGGATTCGTAACGGTTTGCATGTCAAGTAATTAGTCCACGCCACTAGATTAGAGAGATTATTTTGTTAAAGCAACGTTCCAAAGGTAAAGTTACAAAGAACTAGAGTAGATTATACTGCTTTAAATGTTTCAACCAATAAATGTTTTTCAGCAAAGTTTTCATTTATGAATTATTCTTTAATTTCACATAGACACATCAAAATAGGCAAATTTAAAATTATTAATTGGGGATAACAACCCTGTTATATTTAGCTAGTTCAGTATTATTTGTTTCTGTAAATAATTTGCCTAGCATTAAAAGTAAAGTGTTGTTAGGTTTTAGAAATGCAATAACGGTTGTATTCCCATCTCGTTCTCTTTCTTCAAATACCAAGTAAACATTAACGATTTATAGTAGGGTTGCATACCAAAGCCAAAACAAGTGCGAAATCAATTATAACTTGGTGCTGGATATAATAAAATATCTGTTAAACAAAATGAAACATAAGAAAGTAAAGCATATTTAAAATAAATTGGATGTAAAATACAGAAGAAGGACTAGGAACTTAGTATTACAGAAGAAAAATAGTAACAATATTATTGAGAAATGTATTAATCTTAAATAAATTAATTTAACGAAAACATAACTTAAACAACCAAATTAAGACTGTTATTAAAATAAAAGTTAAAAATGTGAAATAAAATAGGAAAAGTCAAAGGTTAAAATTACTTTTACTCTGTATCGTTATCTGCATTAATGGAACATATAATGATACACAGTAAAGCAGTTGTATAATACATTAAAGCAGATACATAAAAATAATGTACGAGGATTCAGTGCTGTAATAATATTTAACAATCTTTAAGAATGAAAAGTTTTATTTTTACTGATCACAATATGATATTTCCGCATGTTTTAGTATTTTAAAATTCTGGAATT
>JBAIZL010000001.1:109657849-109697849 GCA_036971475.1 Prosapia bicincta | reverse complement strand
CCTGGAGGACTCTGCGTTTGATCTAGCAATGTAAACTCTTCAATCTTATTGGCCAGCTATTCGCAAATGATTGAGTACCCGCCCTCATCGCTTTGTACTCATAGTTAATGTAGTGGATGCATAGGCCCTTAGAATCCGTTTATTCTTATATCTTTAACTGGCTAAATCTATTGTGATTCATAATTTTCAATTATCGTTGTATTTAAATGAAATCTCTTAAATTGTACTAAAAACCCGTTAGATGAAAAAAGACTTCGTTGTAAAAAGGTTTCACAAAATCACACGCTCGAAAAGAAACAGACAAAATCCTAAAAGTACAAAGCAGGTTATTTGATGTAATTAACATTTTTTTAAAATATAATAATATAAAATTTATCATTATCTGTAGTGTCCAATTAGTAATTATCATTGAGATATCAATTATATTTTTAAAGTGACGTCAGTTGTAAGTTATTTTTATTGTTGTTGCACTGATTACAACAATTACATTTATGAAATAATTATTTATTTGTAAGTGCAGGTATAAATAATTTTGACTAGTTTATACAAATTAGATGTTAAAACTGGAAGATTCGGTTTGTTTTTGTGGTTAAATTGGAGATAAGAGAGTGGGGGTGGGAGATAGAGAAGAGAGATAGAGATAGATAGAGGAGAGGAAGAGAGAGAGAGAGCTTAATATTTTTAAAACCTTGTACACGCTAAGACTATATTGTAATAAATTTCTTTAATAAACAATTATTTTTGTAAATCAATCGTTAAAGTTAAACTGTGGCTCAAATAATTATTAGTTTTGTGAAGAAGATGACTGTGTTAAAAATGTATTATGTTTATGATAGTTTTGTGCAAGCATTGCGTTAATGGCTACAGACTGACAATGTTGAAGACAGAGCTGTCCTAAGTGTGGAGTGAGTGGAGGGGCCGCTCCAGGCGTCACGCTGATCTAGACCTCGACAATCAAGGCTTTACTCGCGCTAAAAAAAAGTATACAGTTTTGGTTGAATGAAAATGATATAATATTGTACATATATACCTGCGTAAAATACCTCTTTGTTAACCCGCGTAGTTTTTTCTATTAATCACTTAAACAATAGGCTATGTCTATCAGAACTTTAACTTTTGTAAATTTGTTAAAACTTACTGAGACAGAACGTTTTCGATCGCTAAGTGGCGATCTTGATCGGCTGTCTCAGTACGTTTCAACACATTTATGAAATTCAAAGTTCGGATAGTCATAAACTATTGTTTAATTGATTATTAAGATTCACCGAACGTAATGGACTACAAAATTCAAGAATTTAACAGCGGAATTGGCCAATTATTAATTAATAAAAAGCTACGCATGAGAAATCGACATCATGAACAAAAGAATGCAAAACATTGTTTAATAGTGTGGGCGTTTCCACCCTGGCAAATGGAAAAAAATCGCATAAATATTTGGCGAATAACTGGGGTGTTTTAAGACGAAAAAAAGTTTTAAAAATTTGGTCGGGGGAGACCACTTTCTTAAAAAAAGCCAAACAAAAATGTTTTACTGCAGGCCTTGCATTTGCTAAGGACGACTCTGCTCGCAAATATGTTTATAAATTGTTTGGTTTGTGAACATATCTTACGTATTGCTTAACTATATTTCTTCTTAAAATTACGTCCATTTTATGTTTTGCTTGAAGCAAGAGAATGTTTCCTTTAGAGTATTTTCATCGTAGCACATATACATTTGTAGAATAAGAAGAACTTCTTGAATATTTTTGTTGTTTATTTTAAAAATCCTTAATTTAATTTTCAAAAGAAATGAATTGTCACGTCATCAGTATTTTCGTATTTTGTTTTAAAAGCGTATTTTTAAAAATAAATAAACATTAGTTGCATGTAATTCTCTGTTTTTAAAATACATTTTATGCATATAATTATAAACCTAAACCTATAGATAGTGTATAATGAAACTTTTTTCATTTAGGAAATTAATACTAAAACCCAAACTATACGATAAATAAAATAAATAAAGCAGTGGTACAATGTCAAGTCTGTGTTTATTAAATTCCTTCTGTTAGCTCACACTCTCCTAATATACATCTTGTATAAATATTCATCCAATCAAGTTCAAATACAAGTTCAAATTTTTTTAGCCTATAGTGGATGACAATTGATGATATATAAACTTTTTTCAAATATTTATTCAATAGCTGAATTTAAAAATTTGGATTTGTTACCCGGATTCGAACTGAGAATCTTCATGTTTGAAGTCTAGCGCGCTTTAGCATTGCTCAACTTTCCAATACCTGAAAAATGTTTCTCATCGATGTATACGATTTGTTTCCCCCATCTGGTTGTCGTCGAAGCCTCCATCGCACAACCTTAAATTGATGCCATAATATCACACACAATAAAAAATGGTACTATAGGGTTGAAAATGAATTAAAATAATGAAATAAAGAGACAAACTGAAAATAAGGAAACAATGATAAAAATTTTTTGTTGTTGAACTCTGTAGGAATTTACTTGAACCTTTTTCTTCATATGACTTGTATTTACATTTAGTATTTGCAGTAATAAAACTAACATAAGTTGTAATTCTGACTAAAAGCAAATTTACGACGAGACCTAAGATATCGTTACGTCTCTCTACTTAAGTGTAGTAAGCACTCGAACCTTATTGTTCTCTTAATAACAATCGTGTTATTACCTAAATCGGTTTAGAAATACGTTCTCCTGTAATCTACATCCTATAAATGTCCTTTCCAGGACTGTGAGAAGGATTTCCTTATTAATGAACCTGTCAGGGTGTAAGACGCTCTTTGTTGAAGATCTCAGTGCCTCCTTTCATGAAACTTTGATCAAAGAGTTGTAATATTATAATGAGTTGTAGAATTTGACAGAATGTTACGTCATGCGTTTGAGTGAAGCGACTTGTGCTCGTTAATTTATAATCTTAAGAGAGTGTTTGCATTGAGTGTTGCATACTTTTAGGAAACTCCTTTGAACACGTCTTCTTAGGTTATAATTTTCGGAAGGAAATGTAAAGTAGGAGTCCATTACGTTTGTAATGTTTAGAATCGTTATTTGCTACACTCAAGATATTCTAAAATTGTACATTGAGTAATAAAGATTGTAAAAATAAATGTGTACTCTGCAAACAAAAGATGTTTCAATATACAATGAACCTGATATTGAACAGTAATGGCCTAAATACAAATATCCTTGAAGATATTTTAGAGACATTCTGACTGAAAAATCATCCAAGATCTGGCTCAGAGCATTAAAGTATTTCAAACCTGAGTTTATTAGAAAGTAATAAAATAAACCACATGTTTTAAAATGGAAATAATTTTTAGTTGAACACTTGGATTAAGTAAAACAAAATATTATTTTATAATTAACAATTATTTTTGGGGGTACAATACATGGAAAAAGAGGAATAAGGGAATTTGGTACCAATTTTAAAATAATTTTAAGTGAATCAACGTTTCTATAAACAACTTGAATAAAAACAAGTAAACTTGGTAAAAAGAGGTAATTAGAAAGACAATGTAAACGAAAAACTATTTTACCATGTAATAAAAAGTTGAAAGCAATACTTAATATATAGGCTACAAGACGAAATCGTAAATAGACTTCACCATACAATAGGTTTTAAGAAAATCAGGTTTTACTGTATTAAAAAAAATATTACTTGTTAAAATTTCGAGGAATAATGTCTTTGTATTGTGAGCTTATAAAATGATTTCTCAATTGAATGATTACGGGTTATATTAGGATGACTTCGTGTCATGCCGAATGAGTATCTCTTGTCAGTACATACGTTAGGCGGGAGTGAAGATGATGCAGACATTGATTGTGTGAGAACTAGACAGCCGTGTCTAGAGGTAATTATGTATGTAGAGTTGAGGTGAATTGTGGCTCGCTGAGCGGGAGCTTGGATGATATATTGTAACGTTCATAAGGCAGATTAAATAACTCTCTCTTTCTCCCCTCTCCACACACACACACACACACACACACACACACACACACACACACACACACACACACACACACACACACACACACACACACACACACACACACACACACACACACACACACACACACACACACACACACACACACACACACACACACACACACACACACACACACACACACACACACACACACACACACACACACACACACACACACACACACACACACACACACACACACACACACACTCATACACAGACACACACACACACACACACTCTCACATATACGTATATATATATATATATATATATATATATATATAACATAGTAAAATAATCATTGATAGTAAATTTTTTATCGATTAATATAGTATTTAAAAATGTAAATTATTTTAAAAAAATGACAATTTACATCTATAAACAAGCGCCAAAAGTAAAAAGCTATTGAAACTGTTTAGTAAATATATGTAAATAGATATAAAATATAAGCTTTCGAAAAGTATAAACTTCAACGTAAGTGTATTTATCCCTTCTTAGACTAATAATAGATGAGCTGTTTTGCACCAGTTTTTTGTTTTCCGTTATTGCGCTAATTGTCTAATGTTGGGAATTACTCAAAGGAATATATTTTTCGCTTCGGTTTAAATTATATATTTTAAACTCATTGAGGTTTATTTACTACTTTATGATTTAACAAACAAAAATAATATGCTTAAAACGAAATTTACAGCAAGTGAATGTGACTCAAAGTTACCCTACCGGCTTCATTGTTTTAGTGTGGTATATGTCAGGAATGCTCCACTGTTCTTACGTTATGGGGATATATTAGATGAAACTAAATGCCGAAACGAAACGTGATGATCAAAGCTTTCGTAGTTTTAATGTCAAATAAATTCCCGGTCTGAATGTGTAGGGGTCCTCTAGCACACAAGTAAAATATAAAAAAATAATTAATGCAAAAATGAAACTGGTTATCAATTTAGGCCCAAAGCTGGATACATTTTTATTTAAGTACAATTATTACCATAACTGAGTTTAGTTTATTTACAAAAACAACAGAAATGAAAGTATTTCTTAATATGAAGTAGACAATTTTATATTTTTTTAAATAATAAGATAAGAGTAAATTAAACCAATAAAGGAAATCAACTTCTGGCCTGCTACAGTTATATTCTCTAATTCAATATACATGAAATTTTGTTTAATTTTTGAATTTGTAGTCCATTGCGTTCAGTGAAACTTAATTAATCACTCTTACATTGTTTATGACAATCCGAACTTTAAATTTAGTAAATTTGTAAAACGTAACTGAGACAGAACGTTTACGATTGCTCCTTGGAGATCTTTGTCAGTGTCTTTAAACCAGTGAAGACTTAACAGTGATATTCACCAGTATGAAGACACTGACGTAGATCTCCAAGGAGCAATCGTAAACGTTCTGTCTCAGTAAGTTTTCACAAATTTACAACATTTACAAAATTCGGATAGTCATAAACAATGTAAAAATGATTAATTTGTTTAATTATTGTATTTCGTAAGCTTTCTGTGTCGGTGTCGTGTAGAATACATTATACATAGTTTCTGTGGTAATTTTAAGGAATGATTTAGTGCGTGGGAAATTGTCCCTTTCAGTGTAAGCATAAACCTTGGAGAAAATAATTGCTTCAAATTTTACATTATTCCAGTAAGTGGTTATTCGAAAACAAATTTTAAGAGCTCGGCCTAAGTATTAAAGTTCATTTTAGGGTTTTTTATCATATTATGAGTACAAACCACAGTTAGAATCATTTATAGAAAATCTGTTACCTACTCTACGGTTGCTCTTCTAACCACTTTAAAACAATTTACTTTTTAAAACGCCTAAATAAATCTTTATAAATGTTAATACTATTAAATTAAGCTCCCGAAAGAGTTTATATCCAATGAAATTATTAAATTAGAGTATATTTTTGAAGAAATAATTATTTATATATTTTTTCTCCGAGTATACTCACTATAATAACGCCATAACTGTTACAGTATAATAGTAGTACAACTAGTCGAGCAGGCTTGAGCTTTACTTACTACCAAATATGAAAGGAGTTAAGTGAACCTCAGGTTGGACTTGAGACGAATTTTATTTACTGGGAACTGGGACTATTTTAGCGCAATTCTTTGCAAATAGGTTTGGCTCAAGTTAAGTGTAATAGGTTTATTACAAGTAAAAAGTCCAAATGTAAGTGGTGATTTTATGATTAACATCATCATTTAGTGTAAAACAGATACTCACTTACTTACGTTCGACTTATAAAAACATTTTATACAATATTAAATATCATTAGTTATTAAATTTCAATAATATGTTAAGACTAAATAAAGAATTCATAACCCCTTCATTCTATTTCTGAAATAGAGTGAAACACTATATTGAGCTTACGCCCTCGTCAATTTGGTTACATTTTCTTTGCCTAAAATTACTGTACATCAAATCCCCAAGAAACACGCACAAAGAAAACGAAAGCGCCACGCAATGTAATCTTTTAGAACAGGCATGCGTGGCTCCAAGACATGAATAAATCAAAGATCCATTGCCCGTATTAAAATTAATATCCATTCATGAAGTAATTTCATTGATTAAAGTGAGATTATCAACTTCCAAATATATTAATTAATTTCGACCAAGTAAACTAAAATTGATTAATAAGTTTCTATTTTCATAAAACAAAAAGTTACCAAAATAAATATAAATTGAACGAGTCATTCCTGAAAACAAACTTTAAAACTATTCTCTCAGAAGTAGGGAAAACAACTGATTTTCTAAAATAATCTAACTATTGTAGAAAATACAGCTTTACCAACATAAAATATAAAACTAAATAGCCAAAGCTGGTATACCTTAAGACTATACAAGTCCTAAACTATTAAGAATATGAATAAAATAGAGGGTTTGTATTCATTCAAAGTGTTTACAAATAAATCTGAAACTCTTTCGACTGTGGCAAGTGGAAAATAATTTCCTTTTGAAAATTTAAAACTTTTTTACTTCAGTTAAACTATAACATTCCCTATAACGTTTAACTATAACTAAAATTGACCTAATTATTTCCTTGCCTATATAGTTTAAATTGTTTTAGCAAAAAATTATTAATTTAATTAGATAATATTATTTAAAATGCTAAATTGTAATTTATTTCAAAGGATAGCGTGGCCCATGGTTAGGTATTCCGATACAAGCCCCTAAAATAAATTGCTGTTGTACAAGCAAGTGCACAATCCTGTCTCGACACACGGGTTACCTCTTTAAGGATGCACCAAGAGCAGCAATATCTCAATTATCGAGCGCATCCAAGTGTTGCTGAGAGTTATAGTGAGGATGCTATGGTACGTCCGAAATTCTACCATTTGAAGACCTCATGATAAAGAGCGTGAGAGACAAGGCTGTTGTTGCATCAGTGAAACATTTCGAGGGGCTCCAGCAACACAAGAACCCTACAGCTTTACAGCTGTTTCGTTGAGTGCTAGTAGGTAAATTTAAGCGCATTAATCCTTTGGAATGGTTCTAGAGCAACAATAACTGCACATCATCAAACGTTCTAGAATATAAAGTACAGTTGATGTCGATTACTAGAGCAAGCCTGACTTTTCGACCGCCCTCAGAAAGTGAGCCGATAGATAGGAGTTGTCCTTATTGCAGCAAAAAAAAAAAAAAATAATAAAATAAAATAATAATAATAATAAATAAGAGGTAGAAGGAGAAGCAAACAGTTTTTAATACAAACAATTATTTTGTTGTGATTACAACAACTTTAAATAGATGAGCTTATTACTTCTCTATTTGCATTTGCAATTTGTTTTGTAAGGATGCATGACCATTTATTTAGAAGTAGTAAAGATATCCCCAAGCAATAATTCTCCAGAGGAAGGTTTTGCTACTCAAGCCTGTTTTACACATATGCAGATCTATTATTTTATAATGTTTAAAGCCTAAATGTCTTTAATGAAACTTTAAAGCTGTTGCAGAGAGTGGAATGTATATGGTATACATAATTTGTTTAACTTTTTTCTCTTCATCACATTCGTTATACGGATTTTGTATACCCAGTTTTTTTCGTAATTAGTTACTGTCTACGGTGTTAGCTTTATAGTAACAGCCAATGTAAGCTACAAGTTTTACGTCTTTGAATTAAATCGTGTACCCTTGTTTACTTAGGTTATAACCACGAATCGGTTGGTTAAGTTTTCATTGGTTCCTTGGTAAAACGATTCGTAAAGTAATAACTAAACACAATCGAAGCTCAAAGTAATTGTATTGGATTGACGTAATCGTTTCCTGCGTTTTTAAATTAGTTTTCCACTTATTGTTTAATGCGCACAGTAGGCAGAGATTTAGGCAAATATTGTATGACGTCACGATATATTTACGGTTACGATAGTGGTAACAATAGCAACAGCTGTTCTGTAAAGATTGAAACTATTTTTACTGCATAGGAGGGTGATATTCACTTAAAGTGAAATTATTAGTTTATTTATTACAGAATATTTTATCGAAGCGTGAAATATATTATATCTTTACCATAACTATTTTATATAGTACAATAATAGATAAAAGATTAAACAAATAACGTGGCAATCAAAATTTCTGCATAATTTAATTTCAAATAAATTGATGCCTTCTTCTGTAGAACTGATGAATAAATGAAGAGCAATTTTCCCAATGCCTCCTTGAACGTCAGCAGATATCAGCATAACGCCCTTCTAAAATGTCTGCTTCAAAGCGAAATGAAGTTACGTCAAAGTCCTTGCTCGTCCTTAAGAAAGTCGAGTCGAGTAATGTTCTACATCATAGCGAAGTGAATAGAAAATCGATATACAAAGCAGTCGACTTTATTCGATAAACTGAACGGTTTTGGATAGGCGTAGCATTACAAGACGAATGCAAAATATTTTCCGTACAGGGAATTTTATCATGCATTTCTGAATTTGCTTTTCCCTATGCAAATAACGAAAGCGTGCCTCTTGAGAATCCACTTTGAGATTTCTAGTTTTAACGTTACCAAACAAAGACTTTTATAAGGTAATCTAAAAACTTGTCTAAGAAACATCATTTTTGTAGTTCAAATACGTTACCAAATTATAACTTAAAATAGTATGAATAATTTCCAATGAACATTAAGTGATAGTTTTCAGTTGTAATAGTCAGTAATTGTTAAATAAATTATGTGAAAAGTTGATTAAAAAATAACATGTGATTATAAAAATTCGTTTTGGGACTAAAGTGTTTCATTCTAAAACATCACGAACATCTGATGTTATTTATCTCATCGACGTTTTAGACTTTTCCTGAATGCAATTCTCATATTGTTCTATTCAACCAATAACATTATTCAATAAATTATTGCGTTACTGACCATGTCTTTTGTACAGCTTTTTTGGAAAATCAAATAAAAGTATTTCAAATTTGTTGTTTTCTGAAGCACAAAACATCATATTTTAATCTACATTTTGTTTACTGTAGTACAGACATAAGTATTAATAGTTTATTTTGAACGTAAAGTAAGTGGAATCCATTACAAACTTTGAAAACATATTTCCAAGTAGGCCTAATTATTAAGGAATCCAAAATGTGCAAAAAAAGTAATAGAGTAGCTGATGATATGGGTACAAACATTCATTATTTAATAACTAGAAAAGACTTTAAAGGCTTTTTGAATATTTAGTTTGGAATAATGCTACTGTTATAGACAAAACGGGAAACACACAACTCCTCTTCATCTCTTCCACTTTCTGTTATTTTCTAATTCTTATTGTCATTTACAAAAATGTACATTTCCCAATTTTTGTTCTCTATGTAGTGTGTGAAATTGTGCTCTTTCCCCATTCTGGACCCTACCAAATAATTAAAATTTTTTCTCCTTTACAGGATCAATATTCTGTAAAGAATATTTCATATTTTGTTATAAAACAAACATTCTTTATAATTTATTTACAAAACATCGTTGGAGGCATGCTGGTTATGTACCCTTGCATGCAGTATTTACAAGAAGAGGCTCTTGCGAGCACACCGACCACGTTTTTTTTTGCGTCGAACCGCATGCGTTTTACCTGGATTGTACAACTGCATACTCTCCCTTCCCTGACAAATAAAAAAAAAAAAAAAAAAAAGACTAGAAGAAAATGGTCCGCGTACTTTTTTTTTATAGAAGAACTGTTATTCTTTGTTCTAGTGGTCCGGTATCAGTCAAACCGAGGGTTGATTCTTTGGTAATAACACCAAAAAACCTTTATTTGCATTTTTTGGTGTTGGAGTTTCTTTCACTATTGCGAGGTGAATACAAATATTGTATTTAGTATAACTCCTACGTTTAACTAATTATACTATTTTCATTACTAGTAATGTATGTTCACCAATTGCTAACTTTAGATTTCAATGTGTTTATTAGTATATACTACAGTGATAAATTCCCTTTTTTAAACAAATTGTTCATTTAATCTAAAATTTGGTAATTATTCTTACACTTTAAAATACGTGTAAAAGTGTTAAACAATAGGGCGAAGTAGTAGCTAGATAAAATATGGAATAGATAGATAGATGGACATATTAGGACTGCTCTGTTCCAAAACAATCGGTCCAGCGGCTAGGCTCGAATTGTGCCTGAATGCAATACCATTGATGTTCCATTCCACGTTGGAGTGCAATGGGATGGATATATTCCACGATATCAAAACCCGATTTTTTAAGATCCCTTCTACCATATCTCTCGCGATTTTTCTTTCCAATCCGATTAACCCCCAACCTAGCCTCGGGATAGCTCTTGATCCCCATCCGAAGATGTTGATCTAATAGTGCGCCAGGGATTTCTCGGTTTGGTTTTTCGGTTCAAACGAGATCTTTTTGGGTTTGGCAAAACATTTTACCGAAAACCACCGTTATTATACAAGACATATTGACGTTTGCACTTAAGGAGTTTACCAGTGTATGATCCTATGATAGTGCAAACAGTCCTCAAAGATTACTGTCGCTATCGGACTGTACTTGTGTCTTCTACGTCGATCTATGCTTTACGCACTTCCTCTCCAGTATGATGGCCTCTCAAAATCTTCCGCATTGATTGAATATAGCTGCACTTTCTTAAGGTTACTGTCTCCTTGTAAAAGGGAGTCGGTTAAGATCGATAATTTTTTGTTGCCTTCTGGTAGTCTCCTTACTTTGTATATTATGTCGTTTACTCTCGGTAGAAACTCAAACGAGCCTTTCCATGACCTTTTCAGTTTAAAAAAAGAATTCACGACGTCTACATATCCAAACGAGATCTCATAGGCTGCATCCGTTTCTTTCGCCTTAACGCATTAGAGCTCTTTAATCCCGTTGCAGAACTTTTTGGTTTTGGAACGTAACCTCTTATGGATTTTATTCAGTCGTTTCCGAAGACTACCTATTTACCTTACATGAAAAACTATGAGAAGTTCAAAACAACATAAAAATATGTACAATAAATACCAATAATAAAATCAATAAAATAATTTACATGAAACAACAAAGTGTGGCATTCTAGATTTATTTAAAGAAAAATAATTCCAATAATTATTTAATTTTACATACGTAATCCCTTTACTCAGGTTAATCTATTCTACAGGTAATAATCAGTATTCTACAGAAGTGTTTTGAATATCCGGAGTCCGTTAGTCCGTTTGGATTCTATGTTAACCTACAGAACGTCTTCCCTCGTACCCTGTCGTGGCCGGTTGCGTAGAGTATTGCTCCTTAGGACACTGGTAGCTCTGATGACTTCCCGGTATATCTGTCATTATTTGGTTTTTTGTAAACCAGATCTTTACCTCATTCATCTCGATTTCTTGATTTTTGTGGTGTCTCACGGCTTCCGTTTCTCCTTGCCTTGTCCTCCAATGATCTTCCTATTTCTGAACGATCCTGTTTGGTTTTTCTTTTGTTAATACGCAAATTAAATTGCTTTTAGTTGCATCTAACCATTTTAGAATTCCCTTCATAATTTTTTATTTAGAAAAGTGCACGTAGCTAGTACCAAGATCGTGACATCAGTCGGTTTGTCTGGTTTAGCGCCTCATAAATCTACCTGTTTACTAAATCTCAGTCGGTTTTGATATGAACACGTACATTGCACTTTCAAAGCCACCCCTTCTTGAACACGTGCAAGTAGATTTAAATGCAAATTTTTAAAAAGGTTTGCCTTTAACACTACACAACGGTAAAATACATTTAGATTTATAATCATAACCTTTCTCAACACTCTGATATCTTATAAAGAACTGTGTATATATATATATATATATATATATATATATATATATATATATATATATATATATATAAATATATAGCCTATATATATAATGGTAATTTTTTTAATATTGCTTTTTGTTTACTATAATTATTTATTTTTATTAAATACAAAAATATTCTAACTAGGTAATATAAAATAACACGCTGTTAGGTGACAATCTAGTTTAATATGCCCTTTAAATATCTTAATCGTAACAACGATTACGAAATAAATTAAAAAACAGAATTTCTTTAGTCAATAGTGCCTATAGCTTAGTATAGTCTTTTATAGTAAGCTATCTATAGTTTCTTTATCAATAGTTACCTAGCTGAACCCGTAAATTCTCAATAGATGACAACGATTTTTCTCAATGTTTTAATCAAGTTATTTATAGGCCTACTCTGGCTCGTTTAAGAGGTTACTGTAATCTGGATGATGGATAAATAAATGAAAATAATGAGTTATTGATAAACAATTAAACTGCATAATTAAATATTGAAAAGATGTTTTGCGGATTGGTTGAAATGTTAATTAACTTGGACTACTACAGTAATAAAAAAATGTATTTAATTTATATGTGTGAGTCACTGAACGTACCGAGTTATCCTGGGACTTCTTTATAGTTGGGATGATGGTATTCGTGGACTCGCATTCTCGCTCGCTGCAGCAAAGCTACTAGACTCGCTTCTCTTTACTACTTTCTTTACACTTCACGACTCCCCATCTCACTTTCCACGTTGACTTATTAATTAAATCCCTAAATCGTCTTTTAATAGCCTTACTTTGATATTATAAATTTCCCTTTTCTCTAATAAATTTATCCCGTTCTTATTCACTCGTTCTTCCACCGTCGTTTCCTCCAAACAATTCCCCGTACCAACACGTCTTACAACCGATATTTTTCGGAATTACGCCCTTCATACTCGCGTATTTACATTCCTCTCGCACTAGCGACTAATTCCCCCAGTTTTCAACCAATCACAAAACACTATTTCAAGTACAATCATTGCCATCTCAGCTGTAACCTGTAGCTTATATATTTGTACTGTTACTTGATGGTTAACTTATACTTTTTGCAAATTTCAAGTGATTGCCCTAACCTTTTCTAACGGTACTATTGTTACCATATAGAGCTATGATTCTTTTAACACACAACAAACAAATATTTAGTGATTCTATAGCACTGAAAAGTCAAAAGTCATAAATTTAATATTTTATTTTTACCACTACCTTTGTACCTTGAAGTCTTTTGTCAGCATTTTAGGTTCATAGTTCTATATTCTAATTAAGAAAAAGATTTATGTTTATATATATATATATATATATATATATATATATATGCGCGTGTGTGTGTGTGTGTGTGTGCATGTATCATGCATGTATACATAAGTGTGTGTTTGTGAGTGCGTGTATGTGAGTGCCCGCTCCCTTCTATGTGTTTGAGAGAGAAAGACCTACAGACAGACAGAGAAAGAGAACTAGACAGAAATAGTAGAAAGAAAGAAAAAGCTAGAAATAGAATAATTATAAGGCATTTAAAGATAATTAAAAGTTTAATTAAATTCAACGACTGGATTAAAAATATCTTCAAAATAATAATTTAAGAAGAATATTAGAAATGCAAATAAATGTAAATCTATTCAAATACACCACAAATTTAGGATTTATTGAAAAAGTAAAATGTCAGTTCAGTTAATAAAATACATAGTGCTCGTTTACATTTCACCCCAAAACTAAAGGACTTGTTTAGTTTTAAAATACTAAATAGTAGTAGTTGTAGATGGTATTAAATAGTGGTTTAACTAAATTTGAACTACCAAAACCTTATTATATTGTTATGTAATTATTTATATTATCTAATTGTAATTTATGTATTATATGTTATTTAATTTAGGAAATACCAAATTAATATCAGTCGTATCATATAACTATGTTAGAACAATCTCAACAGTAACATATATTTAATTTAATATCATAAAATGTAGAAATGTAATGTACTAAAAGCTAAAATCTCAATATGAAAAAACTTCAGTATTTTCGTTGATGTTTTATCACGGAGCGAGAAATGTTAATAACAAAGTACAAAATGAAACATGTATTTCCTCTCCAGCTCGCGTTAAAAGCAAAGTTTTGTATTTAAATTTTAATCTGAAATGTTTTAAAGGGAGAGACATGTTATATTAAATATTGTGGTATTTCAATTACTTTATTAGAAAATAGATGACTTTGACAAACAAAAAGTAAAGTTTTATTGTTAAAAAATATATTTGCTCTATATAACTGACAACAAATTAATTAAAATATGAACACTTGAAAAACTCAGATTTATCAAAACTCTTTTCTTTATTTCAGTTAAAAGCAGCACAAATCAATTTTGTAAATATTATTTAAATGTTAGCTTTACTATTAGCTTTGTATTCCTTGTCTAGGTAACAGCATGATTAGAATATTTTCCTAGAAAATAAATATAAATAGTTAAAGTCAGCATTTACCAGTTATAGTTGTTTCAGCAAGCATTTTTAGGTATTCAGTATTGCCTAGATTTATTTTACCAAGAACATTTGAGAATTACCTTTCATCAAATTTGTTCGTTTTCTATCCTTGGGAACATCTTCATGGTCAATAAGTGGATTTTTTTTGTTTCTTTCCTAATAATCATAGTAATTATTTCTGATTATTGTAGGGAAATTATTTCTCTACAGTCAATTGGTACCTCTTATGTGGCTCTTATATTTCACAATGCCTCTTATTTGATAAAGAATGACGTTTTTCTCATGGGTTTGTACTTCTGATATTTTATCCATAAACGTAATTTCAACATCTTTATTTTTTTTTTAGAATTCGTTTAATTAGTTTCTTCTTATTAATGTTTGGGAAGGTAATATGGAGATTTTTTGCACGCGTGGATAAATTGAATGTGTATATTTTTTGTTTTATGATTGCATCTGGAGGTATTTGAAAGCCTCCAGCCGCTCTGTATCTTTCATTAAAATGTTTCTAGTTTAAAGGTTTTGAGATTCAACATTTTCTGTATTATTACGAGGGTAGCAAATAGAAGTTACATGTATTGTTATTTAAAATTAGACTCTCAAAATTATATGTGAGGGTTATGGCTATTGATATATAATGAATAGGAAAGAAAAAAAGAATAGGTCTGTGTTATAATACAGTATATAGTAAATCTGAAATAAAGTACTTTATACATTTTATTTTTACTATCCTAATAGTAAAACATTCAAAAAATTTAGACTCTTGTGTTACAATTACTTAATAGGATTGCAGTGTGGTGTACACTACTTACCTCTAATTTAACACATCGATGTTGAAAATGCAGAGGTGATCAAAAGCTTAGTGGTAGTTATTATTGGTATTTTCTATTGTTTTTATTATAAATGAGTTGTATTTATTCATCTAACAATTTTTATAAATTATAAATACCTATTCGTAGATATTTAAACTTTTGTAATTTAATTAAATATATGTATGAAGTTGCATATCATTGAAATAACATAAAATGAAAGTTTTATGAAAAAAATCATCTACAGAAATTAGATCCTAAGTTGTAATTTGCCAAATGCACATTTGTATGTCTGAACGTATTGTGTCTAGCAAACCCTTGTAAAATACGAGTAGTTTGCATAGTTGCCACCAAATGTGTACATTTCTTGGTAACGGTAAGAGACGAAAAACATTTTAACTAACAGATTTCTGAAAAGCTTAAGAAAAAAATCATCTGCAGAAATTAGGTCTTAAGTTTTAATTTTCCGTATGCACATTTTTATGTCTGAAAGTATGTGTCTAGCAAACCCTTGTAAAATAATTTGCCTATTAGCCACCAATTGTGTTCTTTTCTTGGTAAAGATAAAAGACTAAAAACATTTTAGCTAACAGA
Organism: Prosapia bicincta; assembly: GCA_036971475.1. Classification (NCBI taxonomy): domain Eukaryota; kingdom Metazoa; phylum Arthropoda; class Insecta; order Hemiptera; family Cercopidae; genus Prosapia; species Prosapia bicincta. Next base: position 109,681,716 of record JBAIZL010000001.1, on the reverse strand, counting down.
TTTCTGAAAGTTTTAAGAAAAAAATCATTTGCAGAAATTAGATCTTAAGTTTTAATTTGCCGAATGCACATTATGTCTGAAAGTATGTGTCTAGCAAACCCTTGTAAAATAATTTGCCTATTAGCCACCAAATGTGTTCATTTCTTGGTAACGGTAAGACACCAAACACATTTTAGCTAACATATTTCTGAAAATTTTATGAAAAAAATCATCTTCAGAAATTAGATTCAAAGTTTTAATTTGACAAATGCACATTTTATGTCTGAACTTATGTGTCTAGCGAACCCTTGTAAAATAATTTGTCTAGTTCCCACCAAATGTGTTCATTTCTTGGTAACGGTAAGAAACCAAACACATTTTAGCTAACATATTTCTGAAAATTTTATGAAAAAAATCATCTTCAGAAATTAGATTCAAAGTTTTAATTTGCCAAATGCACATTTGTATGTCTGAACGTATTGTGTCTAGCAAACCCTTGTAAAATACGAGTAGTTTGCATAGTTACCACCAAATGTGTACATTTCTTGGTAACGGTAAGAGACGAAAAACATTTTAGCTAACAGATTTCTGAAAAGCTTAAGAAAAAAATCATCTGCAGTAATTAGGTCTTAAGTTTTAATTTTCCGTATGCACATTTTTATGTCTGAAAGTATGTGTCTAGCAAACCCTTGTAAAATAATTTGCCTATTAGCCACCAATTGTGTTCTTTTCTTGGTAAAGATAAAAGACTAAAAACATTTTAGCTAACAGATTTCTGAAAGTTTTAAGAAAAAAATCATTTGCAGAAATTAGATCTTAAGTTTTAATTTGCCGAATGCACATTATGTCTGAAAGTATGTGTCTAGCAAACCCTTGTAAAATAATTTGCCTATTAGCCACCAAATGTGTTCATTTCTTGGTAACGGTAAGACACCAAACACATTTTAGCTAACATATTTCTGAAAATTTTATGAAAAAAATCGTCTTCAGAAATTAGATTCAAAGTTTTAATTTAACAAATGCACATTTTATGTCTGACCTTATGTGTCTAGCGAACCCTTGTAAAATAATTTGCCTAGTTGCCACCAAATGTGTTCATTTCTTGGTAACGGTAAGACACCAAACACATTTTAGCTAACATATTTCTGAAAATTTTATGAAAAAAATCATCTTCAGAAATTAGATTCAAAGTTTTAATTTGACAAATGTACATTTTATGTCTGAACTTATGTGTCTAGCGAACCCTTGTAAAATAATTTGCCTAGTTGCCACCAAATGTGTTCATTTCTTGGTAACAATAAGAGACCAAAAACATTTTAGCCAACAGATTTCTATCAAACTCTGAATTCCAGCCTCAAATCATTTTTAGACAAGTGAAATTGATTTTTCAGAGGATCAAAGGGGTGAAAATTTAATAACTGGATTACGCTTTGTTGAATTTAGAATTGAATTAAACTGGCTCTCATATAATTATACCATGCTGGCATAACGAATATATAAAGACCTATTGAAATAAATTTTGAATTGAAAGAATAGAATTTTAATTAGAGAAGTGATATTAGTAAATAATAATGTTATCATGTTTTATATAAATATTGAGATATAGTTTGCAGTATTATTATATCTTCATATATTTTAGAATATAGGTTAAATAGTTAGTTTTATTAAAAGGAAATAGTTTTAAATACTTTTTTTCAAACAATTATTGTTTGAAATTTTAATATAAGTAATAAAGTATAACTATAATAAACATAATAATACGACACAACATAATCTGCTATGTAGTATTAGAACATTACGGAAACATCAGTCATATCATTGGAAGCTTCCCCAGCCTACGTAATTTTTATAGATATAAATATAGTAAGACAAATAATTTTTAAAACAATCATATTTTTTAACTGCAAAAGTCATTTGGTGGCCAATTGTAGGCTTGTTTCACCAATGGGATTTATATTTTCAATATAAATCATGAACCATGTAACCGTCTAATACGAATATGATCCTTTGAGAGTTATAGATATAAATTTCAATTAATGAATAATGTAAACATTCTGTCGGGATTTCTACAAGGGTCGTAGAAAGATGATCAATATTTAAACAAACACTTGCCTTATTCTGTTCACTGTAGTTTAGAAAGTTTTTGCTCATAGATATAACTTTTTCAATAATGCATAATGTTTTAATAGAAGTCTTTAGAAAATATTGGTCTATAGTTAGCCAACTGTAAGAATATATCCTTTCATTCACAAATGTGTTTGTCAAAGTAATGAATAATTGTTGGCTTGATGTGTCATTTAGTTTCTGTAATTGTTTAACATTAATAAATAAGGAGTTTAGGCAACCGTAGGATTGAAGCTGAAACGTTAATAAAACTTGTAAATTTCTATGAAATATAGTAGGTTTAATTTAATATTTTACCATTCTGGCAAAAAAAAATTATTTTATGGTTCTTTAGTATAAAAATATATATTTTGGTATTGGCATTTATATAGCACACAGTTGGTTTTCAATCCATTTAAAGTCTTACCAATCAAGGCATGTGTTGTAATTTCATGTGAACAATGCACATGTGAACCAAACTCTGAAAAGCTATTAAACCTCTCAAGCGCAGCACGTTCAATAAATCCAATTAAAAAACTGATTCTTACTACGTATTTTGACCAACAGATTTATTTTGAAAAATATGAAATATTTCAACAGAATTCCTTCAAACGGTTAATGTTTAAAGGCAATGAAAATATTAAAAAATATAGATACATATAGAATATTTAGTTATGTAGTTTTAACGGTTCTATTAGTTAAAATAAATGTATTACTTTGAAATAAAACTATCACTTAATGTTCCATATGCAACTAAATGTTGCAAAGTACATTTATTAGAATTGATATTGATTAATTGTTTTAATAGTTGTATCGTCATATTGTAATAGCCTAAAATTATACTTTTCAATCGTTTAATTGTACCACTAAGATATTAGGAACTGATCCCAACTTCGTTAAAAAATAGTGATTTATTACAATTAGAGACAATATTTTAATGAGGAGGTTAAGTAAATTGCCTTTAGATGTAATATGAACATCTAGTAACTTATATACAAATTTAAAAAAAAGTGTATTTGCTAATACCAATTTCAACAAAATGAAGCATAATTTATAGGTTTAAAATTATAAGACTATTTATAATTTATAGGTATAATATTTAACGCTAACGAAAATGTAGAGCTCCAAATTTGATCCTTCTCTTTTTGTCTCCGAACTTATCTCTCTTTCTCCATCCTCCTCCTCTCCCTCTCTCCTTCTTCCTCTCTTTCTTTCTTCTCATTTAATTATAAAGCAAATAAATTAAAAACATGTATTTTGCTTATTAAATATTACATCTATGAAAAAGAATTATTCTATTCACTATTTTAGAATATGCATTTTTGTATTTTGCTGTACCTTAAATTTCTTTTAAATATCAATAATAATTTACCTCAAATGAAGCAGCATTTGTAACCCTCGATTTATTCAGTTGACACTCTATCTCAGACCCACATATATTCATTGTCTCCCTCATTCCCCTTTCACACCCTTTCTCAATTTATCTCTTACCATCTCTCACTCTTTTCTTCTACTTCACTATCACTCTCATTGTCAATCCATTTCCACCATCCCTTTCTCTCTCTTTCTTTCGTCTGGTTCCATTACTAAAGGATTGGTGTAGAAACAGCTATTTTTCATAGTAAATATTACATCTATTACAAATAATTTCATTGTTCACTTTTATAATATGACTTCTGTAGAGTAACGTTAAGTACATATAAATGGCATAAATATTTTACTTCTAATAGAATAGCATTTTTATAGCTCTAATCATTTAGTTGCTACTTGGTGTTAGCTGGCTCTTATTCACATATATTTCTCGTCCCTTCGTGCTCACAACTCACCCCTTTCTCAATCCATTTCACACATCTCTCTTACTCTACTCTCTTACAGTATTCTCACTTTCACTATTTCAGGTAAACCCTCTCCCACCCCTTTTATAGTCTTTCTCACGCGCATGTACACTAATACATCCTCTTACTATAGATATATAATATCTTGTTACAATTAAATATTGTATCTCTAAAAGCAAATATTTCTATAACTCTAGAGATAAACATTTAATCGTCAATCGTTGACTATAGTCATTCTACGTTGACTCTAGTCTAATGATACTATGTCAACATTTCCCTAACCAGCATAGACATGTAATGGGCAATAATACTACATGCCTACAGATATTATCTGTGTGGCATAATCAATATAACAATGTGTTCGTGCGGACAATGCCGCTCCACTTGTACCCTGTAATGTTCCTCTAATGTATACTTGGTTGGGCTGTATTACTCCCCTAACTTAGGGGATAACGTTTCTCGACTTAACGTGTGTAATGAGCCGTAACTGTACTGAGCTTAATGTAACACGCTTACCTCAGAAAATCTATTTATAGACAATTTTATTAACAATAATTCTAATAATAAAGTGTGAGTCTCTCTCTCTCTCTCTCTCTCTCTTTTCCTTTCTCTCTCTTTCCTTCTCTCTCTCTCTCCTTTTCTCTCTTTCTTTCTCTCTCTCTTTTTCTTTCTCTCTCTTTTTTCCTTTCTCTCTCTCTCTCTTTTCTTCTCTCTCTCTTTCCTTCTCTCTCTTTCCCTTTCTCTCTCTCTTTTCCTTTCTCCCTCTCTTTCCTTCTCTCTCTCCCTCTCTCTCTCTCTCTCTCTCTCTCTCTATTTTCGTTTCTCTCTCTCTATTTTCGTTTCTCTCTCTCTCTCTTTCCTTCTCCCTCTCTTTATCTTTTTCTCTCTCTTTCTCTTTTCCTTTCTCTCTCTCTGTTTCCTTCTCTCTTTCTCTCTCTGTTTCCTTCTCTCTTTCTCTCGCTCTCTCTCTCTCTCTCTCTCTCTCTCTGTTGCAACATATACAAATTGAACCTACTCTATTATTGAACGTGTTATTTCAGCCGAGTTAGCACAGAATATACATTTCATTACAACAATATATTCTTTACGGCCGCATTAACGTTCACATTTTGTTTACAGACTCTAATGGTTTACTTATACACTTTGTAAGCTTAATATGATCACTTATGCTGCAAACAACATCTGATATGCTTTACGCTATTAATAAATCATACCAACATATGCCTACTAAAATGATTTTATTTCGGTATCATGGTCTTTATTTAATTTCTAACCACTATTAAATCGAGTTGATTGTACTATTAACTGTTGATTGATATTAGTTGATTCACTAGTTTAAATCACTCTTTGTTGAAACTTCACAACCCTTTCAATGGATATACATCTTTTAAAAATAGTTAAAGATTTGTAAGTGGCCGTGAAATATTATGTAGTAAAATTCCAGATATGTTTAATCGGGCTTCGAATTAGATTTATGAATTAGTTAAAAATTAATAGTATTTAATCAATTTAAATACGTATGATATTATACTTAATACTATTTTGACTCAGCCGTAGAAAGTAAATTTATAAGTCAACGGTTTAATAAAGTTTAAACAGGTATAAGACAACTGGCGGTAGTACAACAGCTGTTATGTATAAGACTTGCTTGACAAAATTTACAAACGTGGCAAGCAATCGACGTGCATTTAAGACGAGAACAACAGACGACATGAGCGTTAAAAAATAGCCTTGTATTTCAAAGTGGATGACGATTTAAGTGAAGTAATAAGAAACCGATAACTTAATAACTATATATTTCTATTGCATATTTCTGGATAGAAAACTACAAGAAAAGTTACTTTCGGTAACTCCAAGATATGATCCAGGATATGTTAAGAGCACTTGTGTTCTTAAATTCCGTCTGTTACCTCACACTCACCTGATATATATCTTGAACAAATGTTCAATCGTTAATAAAAGTACGATTTTATTTATCCAATATAGTTCAAATATATATTTGTTACCATTTAGTGGATGACAAATGATGTAAATACAGTTTTTTCAATCACTACATTAAAGTTTTGCCGAAATTACCACAGAATATCGTAAATAATGCTCTAGGATTAAAAATGATAGAAAGAATAAAATGAAATAACTGGATTAACGGTATCAAAACTTACTTCACAAACGGACAGTGCGAAAGGAAAGCGAAAACAACTATAACACAATGCAAGCGACGAAAAAAAGAAAGAGTATAAATAGTAACAATAAAAAATAATAGCCCAATACCATACATAGAAACGAAAATGGAAAACTGCAAGATAATTCTATTTCTATTTTGTCACTTAATATTGTTATTATGAAATATCTGTATACGTATTTATATTAATTGTATTTAAGAAATAAATAGAAACAAAAATAAACATTTTCTTTGTTAATTTAATTAGGAACTGACTTTAAATATAATTATATCACCGGTAATTGTAAAAGGTTCGTATTGCAATGTAACATGCTCCTGTGAATTAAGAACCTATAGGTATTTTAAATATTTAGTTAAATACTTATATAAGACACATAATCTGAAATATAATATTATAATAGGTTTTGTATGGAGTATAATACGATGTAGTTTAAACAACGGTAAACAATTTCTGAATATATTACAAATTGAATTTGAAAATAACTTGAATATGGTCTATGTGATGACGAAAATAGCTGTTAACATAAACCGCCATGTTTATATTCCCCAATGTTTGAGAAAACTTTGGTTCATCTCCTGAAATTTATAAATTTTCGTGTGACTTCTAAGTGATGACGTCACTATAAGATCAATCACGTAGGCTTTTCAAATACTGCACCATAAGACTTTACACTTACGTAAATTATTCACCTATGTAAGACTAGTACAACACAATATTAAAAAGTAACTGTTTGAATTATGAAATATTATTGGGATCATTTATTTCTTAGCTATTATTGACGAGAAAATATTTACTAAATTCAGACATTTATCATTTTAAATTTTGAAAAAAATGTATTCCAAATAAAAAAATGTCGAAATGTTTGTGTCTACTTTACTTTTGAACCACTTTTGTTGGTAAACAAAATGTTTCTGTTTAAAATTATCTTATTGTATTTCAAAGGCATATATTGTCTTAATCCAAAGGGCATATATTGACTTATTGCAAAGGTATATATTGACTTATTGCAGAGGCATATGTTAACTTATTGCAAAGGTATATATTGACTTCTTGCAAAGGCATATATTGACTTATTGCAAAGGCATATATTGTCTTAATGCAAAGGGCATATATTGACTTATTGCAAAGGCATTATATTCCTATGAAGGACGTGATCGAAGCCCAATGCATAACGTCAAATTCAAATCTGTTTTGAAAAAGAAACTAGTATTGTTTTATTAGAAATTTTATTTTAAGAAGTTATGTTTTCAAGGGGAAGAGAGGTATAATATCGATCATCGATCACAATTAACATTTTGAAACAATAAGTGATAAGCTTATTTAATTTAAGGAAATAATTAAAATTATGACATAGTCTCAATTTTTCTAGAATATATGTAGTTAAATCATGTCAACACTAATCATTTTAGTTCAGGATGCGTGAGTTTATAATGCTTTTTTGGAACACAAGTGGATAAAACAACTCAACCTTTACAATGTGCTAGACTCAAAGTGCCTAAGTAAATTAATCGTCTGAAACCTGATGCACAAAATATAAATTGTTCAACTTGTGAGTGAAGAATAAACCGGTTTCTGTGATTGATCTCATGCCAACAAAAAACTTTACTTCACACTCTTCGCAGACAATTAGAGGATAACCTGAAGCAGAATCTCAAATAATCACTGACATCGTTAATATTGACTAGATCACACAGAAACACGAGTATTCAAATCCCCAATACTCCTAAATTGAAGCTTCAAAAATTATAAACATTAAATTGTTCACTAAGAAGCAATTGTATGTATCAAAAATGGTTTTGTACTAAATACATAAAAAATTCCATTCACACTATCCCATGACATTTAAAAGAATTCCGATTTATTACACCATAAATATTGATCACATTTTTCACAAAAATGACATATCATATATATATATATATATATATATATATATATATATATATATATATATATATATATGCTATGTCATTTTAGTTAAAAATGTGATAAATATTAGAGTAATAAAAGCATGAGAATCTAATATTCAGCTAATTATTTCTTTTCACAGACCCTCTAATAACTTTGGAACACACGCTGAGCAATTACACGAAACCCATGCAGCTCTAAATATAACCAGAAATTCAAGTACATTATTGGCATCGAATTCAAAGTACAATTCAGAATATTGAGTGATATTAACCACCGGGGTGTTTGGTTCAGCCAGCTACAAGCCAATTAGATAGACGATGCATTTAATGCAGATCATTTCGTTAATTAAAGCAATATTATACGATATACGATATTGACTGACAATACAGAGTGAACACTGATGAAATTAGCCTATATCGTACAATTTCAACAAGCTAGTTACTCTAATCATACTGTTAAGATAAAAAAAATATAAAATCAAAATCGAAAAATTAATACTTGAATTTTTAAAAAGTTTTATTATACAATTTACTTCAATATTTTCCACTTACAAACGTTTGAAATAAGGATATACGTTATACAAATAGAATATTCTAATAAATATGATTAAACATTTAAATTTAAATAAATAAATCAAAATTAAATAAAAACTGTCGTTTATTGAGTTTTTGGCAATTAAAATACAATTATTGGAAGAACAGATTGAGCTTGAGCGATTTGAAAGAATATCTTACATATGTTATCGACAACAATGATTTCGTGAACAGATTTTTTCCATTAAATATGTCATCTCGCGTAACGTTACATGGGATTTTGGATTTGACTGATACAAAATTGTAACATGTAAAAGCACTAAGACCTTGTAATAATTCATCTTTTGTTTAAATAGATATGAATCATTTGATTTCGTAAACAAATTTTAAAATTAAGGCTTTACTATGTCAGCAGATAGAGTCTACTACGTAACACTTTGGTGTATTTAATGCATAGCCTACATTTCATTCATAGTTTAAGAGACTTTTGTATTCGGCCCTACTTTGTATTCCTAATACAAAACGATTGTATTTTATATTAGTCTAATATTAACTTTCTTGATAATGATTTTTATTGTTTATGTTTAGTTTAGTTGATATATTTTTATTTTAAAATAAAAGTAAAAAAAGTCTGTGTAATGATAAAAGTTATTTTGTTCAATCACCAACTTTAAATTATATAAGCCAAATACTTGTATTTTATTCGAAATTTTAACAACATATTTAATTTTTTACTTAGATTTCAACATTTGTTTTATAAAATTAATTTAGATTATAAATAATAAATAAGTTTATTAAACAATCACACGAAAAAAAAATCTATTCAAAAACATTTGTTTTGGTGAATTCCTTTTTTAATAAAATCCAATTTGTTTTAACTCACAAAAATTCAGTAATGTATTGAAATAACCCTCTTTTTCATCCTAAAGGCCAAATTAAAAGAGACAAATGCTCTTTTAAATTAGTTTTATTTTACGTACTGCTGGAAATTACTTTTAGGCTAGCATCGAATGAAAAACCAACAAAAGGTGTACAAATAAATCTAAGCCAAAATATCCCATGGTTTCAAGCTTCGTAAAAGCCTAGAGTATGAGAAAATCAGAGTAAAAGAAAGGGAGAATATAAAGGGAATAATATCAGAAACACTTTTTATTACGCTTGTTTCTGTTTCAGATACACAATTGATTTCAACAGACAAAGCTGGAACCTATTTACTAGTAAGTTGAAGTGTTTACACATCTCTAAATGCATGCATATAAATTAACATTCTGTAGATATAAATTCTAAGGGTTTTTACTTCACTGCCGATAGTTTTATTGGTCGTAGTTTCTTTAATTCCATTTTCGAAGGCATTGTTTTATGGGCTAATATTAGATTAGTCTTTACTGAATTCATGTTGATTTCTATGTTTCTTTCAACAAATGTAGGATATTTTCCACTCTTATAATATGGTTTTCGGTTGAGAGACAATCCAAAAAAACCAATCAATATTCTTTGACGTTTTAAATTGTAACGTAAATTTTAGATACAATTCTTAAGGAATATAGATATTAAATATTGCAGTTATTTGTTACATAATTAGTTAACTTGACCTGCAATGTCAAGAATTAAATTGAGTTTAATGAAGTTCAATAAATGATTTTACCAACAAATTTCAAATTTAAATAAATCAAGTTTTAATACACAGAATTTTCCAAAAATACAAAGAAAAGAAAACACATTTGAAACGTTTACACTAATTTTTATATCTGGCTTTACATTTTTTTAACATGTCATGAATGTAAGCAAACATTACATTATTTTAGAATTTATGGCATTGTCATATGATATCCACAAGGAGGCTTTTATTTAAAATAAAATACATTTCAATTTAATATTATCCAACATTTAACAAAAATTAATATTGCATCATATAAATTAATTATCAGTTCCCGCATTTTAAAAATATAAAAAACGTGTACTATTTTGCCTTGACCTGTTAAATTTTGATTTCACATCACTTTATGTTAAAATTAGAACTTATCTGAACTGTAATTTGTGATGTACAACATGGCTCCTGGATCAAATCTCGCCATTCAGCATTTTGAATTTGAGTTGATTGACAACCTCGCCCGGTGTTGATTATTAGTGTAGCAAAATTTCTTGAAATGAAATAAAATAATAAATTATACTTTTACATGAAACTATAAAAACAAAAAAAAATCCATTTTTGCTACGCCCCATCTTGTGAAGTCTGCATGGTTCTACGACCACCAACCATAGATGAATGTTTAAAGCCTACAAAGCAAGTCCTAAACGTCTGCGCAACGCTTCGGCGCATTTTTAAATAACACGCTTGTGGGTTTCATATCTCAACCAGTATAACTTATATTATAATTCACAATTTTTTTAAAATTTATATTTTTAAACTAATATCTCGGTTTGTTTTCTGAAGCTGCTGTAATATGTTACATTTTTGCTTAAAGTAATGTTACAAAATACTAATTTAACGTAAGCGAAATTTCAGTTAAGCCATTTTTAAGCTAATATTTTTATTATTTGATTCCTTCTTCACTTTAGCTACTAGTTTTTTCAGTAAAAACTCTTAAACATATATCACCCTTGGCCTCTGGTAGCACTTACGTTTTTGATTATTGAGAACGGCCGATTTGGGACAGGTTTCCAGTTATTGTCAACTCAGACAGTAACTGCAAAATTAATAACATTTCTGTCTACACTTCAAATATTAGTTTGTCACTAACACAGTTGAATATAAAGCCCTATTGGGATATTACGCTAATATATGTGCAAGTGTGTTTACTACTATTTTTATTTTAAAATAATAATAAAAATTAATTTGAAAGAAAAATTTATTGTTTTCACTCAACAATATATTTATGTACTTTGAAACCAGTTGGAAATGAAAGTATCACAGATTTTTAAAGAGATTTACTTAAACAATTTAATGCTGTTGATTCTGATGATTCATTTATTTGAATGATATTTTTATAACGTGATGTTTTCTTTCACAATTACATTTACACCTAAATAATATCTTTGAATTAATTAAAATCCCCAACAGAGAACAAAAAGTAATTTTAAAGTAGTTTCTTGTGTTATTTGAATTTTTTCTAGGAAAGAAGAAAAGATTACTAAGTTTACTAAACACAATTTTCTCATCTAGCTTTGTTATTCTATTTTTGTTTGACAAGTTTTCGCTTGACCGAATTACATACAAAGCATGTATCTCTTTTACATACAAAGCACATAAGAAAGCTTAAGGATTTTTGCCATCACAAAATGCTTTAAAAACAAATGACAGCACTACATCACATAACATACTTGAAGAATACAAGAAGAAATACTTGCAAATAGGAATGCAATGTTTTAAAGAATTTTTAATCACTTCTACCCTATAAAGAAATTGCTACTAGTTGATAATTTTACAATTAAATTAATATAAATTAATGTGTATGTGTTTGTGTGTGTGTGTGTGTGTGTGTGTGTGTACAAACTAAAATTATCAATTAATGCTGTTGGATTATTATATAAACTATGTTCCATATGAACTAGATATGTTTTTCGACACTGTGAAAGACCAATCGATTAAAGGATGAGGAAGGTAAAAAATTATCATCAAATTCTTAAAAGTTTCTACCCTTAGATATTGAAGTCGGAAGTGAAGTAGGAACTTGGAACCTCTAATCTCCGTGCCACCTAATAGGTCTACATATTATGATAACTCGCACATCCAGGAATAGTGTTCGCTGATGAAGATATAATACAGAATTGTATTTGTTGTTTAACTTGTAAAACCAAGGTTAAAGATGCGGTGTCATAAGTAGTAGATAGAAACCAACTAACGCACCAGTAACTCCAAAAGAAAATAGTGAAAATTATAAGAAAATAAACATTAGACATATAATTATAAGACAAAGTGCCTATAATATGATCATCAAGGTAAATATATCTAACTTTTATACTATTGATAAGAGAACAATAATATTATAAATGTAATTTTAAGCTATCAGTCAGTGAACTACTATCGTGTTCAAAGCCTATAAATATATTCTAAATATAAGTATGGCAGCAGTGGTCAAAACCTCCGATAAAGAATGTAAGAGGATATAATAACATCACGTATATAGAGTCGTGCACCTTAGGTATACCTATTTGTTATTACGAGCAAGGGTAGACTGAAATTGTTATAGTTAAGAAAATGACGAAATTATCTCTGATTACTTGGAATTAGGTGAAATAGTAGCATACAATGAGAGGGACGCTTACCTGAAATAGGTATAATCTCAACCAGGGAAAAGGGAGGAGTCTACTTCCTACTCGGAAAAGGGGTAAATATAAAGGAACATAAAAAAGTAATATGTGCAAAATTAAAAGATAACAACATAACTTACATTTCTGTTAATTTTTATAAGATTGCGGTTTCGATAAAGAAAATATACGAGAAAAATACTCAAACTTACTGGTACCCTTATTAAATAAATGTTTAAAATTTGTAAACATCGTATTTTAATTTAGAAAATAGATTTTTCCAAAGAAAGTTGATGAACAAATTTTAAATTCGCTATGCATGTTACTTCCGTCCCTTTCGCTTTTAAAGGTATGAAAATTGTTTGATCCGTGGGCAATATCGATTCCTTACAAGTACTCGGAAAGGCCGAGATCAAAGTCAGTTTTTGAAGGCGACGTAACAGGGGACGGAGAGGGTAAGTGCATTGCCTTGATGTATTACACTGCGAAGGGCTTTGACAGAGCCTATTTCAAGAAGGGGAAGTCGGCCTTGCCACTTAATGGTTTAATACTCAATAGCTTAACGAATTCACCCTATTTTAATTACAGTTACATTTTTAATTGTTGCTTGTTAAATGTTTCAAATTGTGAATTCGTTAAAGAGTTTACACAAGGGTTTGTCGCTTTGTCATAATTTTATAAAGATACTTTTATCACGTTTGTCAATTTATTAAAGGGAGGGCTCCAATATTTCAGGACTACACCACAATATGATTTTTATAATTTCAGAAATGTTTTGCATTTGGCAAAAACTGAAGCATATTAATATCAGGATTTATTAGTCATTGGTTTGAATTTATTATTATTGTAATTAATTTAAGAACCCATTCAGAAGAATTTCTCATTGTTTTAAATTACTATACTAAAAACTCCGACAAAAATATATCACAATTTTTGTTAAAAATATATCTAACGATACCTTTTCAGATAAATAATTACATCCAATTATAATTTAAAATAATTGGAGTCTCCTATAAAGTGCAGTTACATTCAAAGACGTTCTTATAAACGATGTCTTTAAACCGCTCATTGGAAACAGTTCCTACTGTCTTGCTACATTCGACCTTCAAGTCTCCAGAAGCATTTGGGGTGACCGTAATGCTCCTCATCGTGTTGTAGAGACATTACTATAACCTTAACATTTATGTTATCGGCGAATTCGCCCACTAAATTTGGATTTTTGTAAACAAGTACAATATCATTATTACTTATGTTGGGGCTGTATTTTACCATTATATAAATTTATATATAGCACAATTTATAAAATTACATTTATGACAATACTAATAAGACACTTAAAAAACAAATTAAAGGTAGGCATTTTGTAAAGTTTAAATGAAATCGAAGAAACAATAAAAACAGAATTATAAAATTGTTTTCCATTTGCTAATTGTATGGTGTAGAGATTAAATATTTTACTTAAAAATAGACAAGGAGTACAATACAGATATTTAATTAAAATTTGTAAACAAAATTGTAAAATATTAAGCCTAAGTCTAAAAATTAATTTTGACAGTAGTTATTGTATGTTTGAATTATTCATCCTCAATAGGCTTGTTTACATGTCTGAATAAAATTAATACGGCCTCGTCAAATACATGAGGTTGTAGAAATAAATATTATTTCATGTATTATTTTTAAGCATTATAAAGTTTTAATGTAGTTTATAAAGCATACGGAATTAGCTGAACAAAATATTACATTCATAGAATAAACTCTTATGTTTTTCAACTACACTAAACAAGAAGTAAGACAACATTGAGATGCCATAGTCTCTGAAGATCTAGAGCCAGATTAACATTATGTTTCCTGACCACTTTTCTTGACTTACCTTTTAAATTTCCTTTGAAACAACAGAAATTAAATAACTGCAACTTGTTCTCAACACTCACAATAAATCAAGGCCGATAAATTTCAAATTTAAATTGACTATTTTTGTAAAAAAATTAATAATATTTAAATTTCTGAAAAGAAAATTTAAGTATTAAAACTGCAAGGTAGTTTTCCAATAAAACCACTTGTCAGAAACTTTAGAATTGTAAATAAATAATTCTATACAATGTTTGTAAGAGATTAAAAAGAGCGTTATTGTCGCATATTTAAGGTTAAAAAAAATGGTTAAACTCATAAATATACAATACTTACTACGTGTTATATTTATTAGAAAAGTGCTTTAACAAGTAATTGGTGAAGATTTCAATGTTTTTATTTTATTGTCAATAATTTCACTATTCAATTATTGTTTGAGAAAGGAAAATTTCACGTTTCCCATGTATTTAAATTAGGATCCAATTCAATTAACTTATTTTATAGTCAGTGTCTATTTTAAACTTTTATGAGGTTCATATTTAAATTTTAAAACTTTTGTTGGGTTTATCTAAGAGTTACAATACTTCCGAAATGTCAATACTCTTATAGAATATATATTTGCCGAGCTACTGATTTGGGAAATTCTTTTGTAATATAAGTACGTAAGTATCACTCAAAAACAGGGCGTGTTATAATTTTTGTAATTGCATTTACTATATAAATACGAAGAACAAAAAACTATTTTATAAACCATGAATAATAATAATTGTTAAAGCAAACGTAGGCTTTGTTATGAAATGGAAATGGTAAAACCACCGACCAATAACATAAATAATATCTTATTTTAAAATTGTAATAACTTATTTTCAAGTCCTGAAGGAGAAGCTCTTGAGACTTGTGTTATTCCCCCTCTATCGTTTGACTAATGGCACCTATCGAAAAAATCAACAGTGTGAACATTAACACCCACTGAAATGTAAGAGCTTACCTAGGACATTGAACGACATCTCTATACACCGCAAGAGGTAAATGAATTTTACATGTTTGCTTAATAGGCTTGATTACGAAGCCAAACGTGTTAAACGGGCAAATAAACATACAATCACGCCGCAAAACAACGCCCTTCGTTATCTGAAATCGGAAAAAAGGGCCACACTTACCAAATCAGTTCTTATGTTTTTATCACTTTGCAACCAATGAGCTACCGTTTGTGATGTAGCAGTTCAGAAGAGGGAGGTATTAGCACTTGTCATTCTCACCTCGCCTCGTCTCGATTCCTCAAGGAGTTTAATCTAGCTAATGCTCAAAGGAATGATATGTGAACCGGACTTTCCTTCTACTGAAATTGAGTTTATTTCGTACGTGCTTTGAATGTAGAAGGTTACGAAAAACAGGATCCTAATTGTACCTAATGCTAAGGGAATTCCTTAAAATGTGTTTGAAAAAAAAGTAGTATTTTTCTCTTATTATTTTGCTTATACTATATTTTGTGTGTATATAGTTTTATATGTATATACACCCTGTTAATTTATAGGTATGTTTTCATAAACACTATTAAATAGAAATTAATTCTTATAATATTCTTCAAAAGTACTATAAGTATCCCTAAATTTAATTTTATTATTTATGTTTCTAACTCAATAATATTCAAATTAACGCCATTTTACCAAACAGACTGCACATAACCTACTACATTATATATATATATATATATATATATATATATATATATATATATATATATATATATAATATCTTTAAAGTCCTCTTTGAGTACTCTTCTATTACCTTTTATTGACTCCATTTGGGAGAAGAACTAGCTGCTTTTATTTAACCATTCTGTATTCTTGATATGTAATGTGGTTCATCAACCGTATACTGCAACCTCTTAGAAACTTTAGATTTGACCCTAGACACTAATGTCAATGGGTGATTTGAGCTAAAACCACCATCGGATTACTTTATTTGATATATTTTACTTTATTTTTATACCCTCTTTTAGTTTGTGCATAAAAAAGTACCAAATTTATTTGTAGGCTTAAAAACCTGCTTAAACCTTTCTGTAAAACCTGACACATTTTTCTAACCACCCTTTAGCTTTAATTATTAGTAAGGTATTTATATATTAATTAGGTTTTTCAGGGTTAATAGACATTATTAATAAATGTAATGAATAAAAAAACAGAATAGTGTAATAAATTTTTTGTTTCGAAATATAATTGGAAATATAGTTACAATTTTCAACTGATATCCACTAATGGTTTTACTCAGTCTTTATTTGAGTATGTACATTATTTAAAAAAAAAGTAAGAAACTAATTATTAGAGAATTAAAACAGTTCCATGAGACATGATTCAATTCAGGAAATGTAACTGTCATTCAGAATATTTTTAAATACAATTGTTTTCAAAAATGAATATTTTTAAAAAATTTAGTAGAAAATAAATATTGTTTATCTCCTTCAAATATTTCCTAATGCCGATTGGACATTGAAAATTGCAATATGTTTGCACATGTTTATTAGTGATCGATTGAATTCGAAAAGTTGTGTAACATAATTCTAGCCAAATTATTTAGACAGCTAATAATTATTTTATTGTTATTAACTTTATTAATTTATACTCATCTACCCAATTGTAATAAAATGTCTACATTGTGAGAACATGAAAACACACACACACACACACACACACACACACACACACACACACACACACACACACACACACACACACACACACACACACACCCACCCACACACCCACACACCCACACACACACACACACACACACACACACACACACACACACACACACACACACACTCACACACACACACACACACACACACACACACACACACACACACACACACACACACACACACACACACACACACACACACAAACACACACACAAACACACACACACACACACACACACACACACACACACACTTTGACAGGTAATGATACCAACATAGTTTGCAAACATTAAAAAATAAACTAAATTAAACCTTAAATTAAATTTTAGAAACAAAAATATCCTAATTAACTTAAGTCCAAACACCTTGTTCAATATTCAAAAGTATTTATTTGTGACTTGAGCGCAATAAGATCGAAAGGATACACAGTTAGCTATATACAAAAAGAAAGCGTACAATCATTTTTTTTTTTTAATTCATTAAATGAAAACTATCTTTATCAATTAGGTAATATAAATAATAATATACAATGATATGACAACAAAAATAATACCTACGAAAACCGGAAATAGTTTTACGTGTACAACAATGAAAATGTAGAGACTTTTAACCAAGCAACATGGGAAACTGTAAATAAAGGTTTTATAAAGATAAAACTGTATACAAATCTGAAATGGTCAATTGGGTAATAGAAAATGATAAGAGAAAATACAGTATTAAATGCTGATGTTTTATTATACTGCCATAACTAATAAAGGGAAAGTCAAAATGTATAAACATTTTTGATAAGAATCACAGACGAAACTAAAATTCGTAATGGGCTCAACGTTATTAATTATCACGCGGTGGTGGTTATCATTGAAAGGGAGAAATGTATTACACAGTACTAAAATAGTAATTGCTTATTTTGACTAGCATTGAAACTGGCGGTAACAAATAGACAAACTGGCAACCAATCATAATGCAAGACTTCGTTAGTGGGTTTATAGAGGTGGATAAAATGAAACATCAAAAGAGAGCCTAAGAACAAATACATCTGGGTAACGAGAAATTTCCAAGTTTTTTATAAACTTTATGGCATATAGTATATCATTTGTCCGCAAAAGCACAATAAAATCCAAGGTGTCCTTCTAGTGTCAAATTTTACTAGTAAAGTGGTCTAGGCGGCAAAATAATAACACTGCAACCTAGACTAAACTACCAATGATGTAGGAGACGAATTAACCATATCGAAACCTATAGATAAATACCAGGGTCATAGAGGATGAATTAACCATATCGAAACCTATAGATAAATACCAGGGTCATAGAGGATGAATTAACCATATCGAAACCTATAGATAAATACCAGGGTCATAGAGGATGAATTAACCATATCGAAACCTGTAGATAAATACCAGGGTCATAGAGGATGAATTAACCATATCGAAACCTATAGATAAGTACCAGTGATATAGGGGACTAATTAAACATATCGAAACCTATAGATAAATACCAGTAACATACTGGACGAATTAACCATATCGAAACCTATAGATAAGTACCAGTGATATAGGGGACTAATTAACCAAATCGAAACCTATAGATAAAAACCAGTGATATAGGGGACTAATTAAACATATCGAAACCTATAGATAAATACCAGGGTCATAGAGGATGAATTAACCATATCGAAACCTATAGATAAAAACCAGTGATATAGGGGACTAATTAAACATATCGAAACCTATAGATAAATACCAGTAACATACTGGACTCATTAACCAAATCGAAACCTATAGATAAATACCAGTGATATAGGGGACTAATTAACCAAATCGAAACCTATAGATAAGTACCAGTGATATAGGGGACTAATTAACCATATCGAAACCTATAGATAAGTACCAGTGATATAGGGGACTAATTAACCAAATCGAAACCTATAGATAAAAACCAGTGATAAAGGGGACTAATTAAACATATCGAAACCTGTAGATAAATACCAGGGTCATAGAGGATGAATTAACCATATCGAAACCTATAGATAAGTACCAGTGATATAGGGGACTAATTGACCATATCGAAACCTATAGATAAATACCAGTAACATACTGGACGAATTAACCATATCGAAACCTATAGATAAGTATCAGTGATATAGGGGACTAATTAACCAAATCGAAACCTATAGATAAAAACCAGTTATATAGGGGACTAATTAAACATATCGAAACCTATAGATAAATACCAGTAACATACTGGACTAATTAACCAAATCGAAACCTATAGATAAATACCAGTGATATAGGGGTCTAATTAACCAAATCGAAACCTATAGATAAGTACCAGTGATATAGGGGACTAATTAACCATATCGAAACCTATACATAAATACCAGTAACATAGGGGGCGAATTAACCATATCGAAACCTATAAATAAGTACCAGTGATATAGGGGACTAATTAACCATATCGAAACCTATAGATAAATACCAGTGATATAGGGGACTAATTAAACATATCGAAACCTGTAAATAAATACCAGTGACATAGGGGACGAATTAACCATATCGAAGCCTATAGATAAATACCAGTGATATAGGGGATTAATTAACCAAATCGAAACCTATAAATAAACACCAGTGATATAGGAGACTAATGAAATATATCGAAACCTGTACATAAATACCAGTGACACAGGGGACGAATTAACATATCGAAACCTACACAGAACTACCAATGATGTAGTGATGTAGAGGGCGAGTTAATCACTCCGCAAGCTAGACAGAATTATCAGTGATGTAGGAGACGAATTAACCATATCGAAACCTTCACAGAACTACCAGTGATATGGAGGACGAATTAACCATATCGAAACCTATACATAGCTACCAGTTCCTTAGACAACGAATTAATTATACCGAACCCTAGACAGAACTATCAGTGACGTAAGCTACGAATTAATCACACTGCTTCCTAGACAGAGCTACCAGTGACGTAGATGACGAATTAATCTTATCAAAAAACTAGACGCAACTAACAGTGATGTAAATAACGAATTATTCATATCACAACAGAGACAGAGCTTCTAATTTAAATTCTAAAAATTATATCAATGTGTTACTAACCTTAGTAGTATGAAAAAAACGGGTCATATGTGTGAGATCATGTTGGGAGGCTGTCCGACGAACTGGAGGATATCCTGTAATATGGTCCAGAAACTACAAGCTGTTGAACAATTACAAAGCTGGTCAGACCTCAGGAAGGCAGTTCATTCATCTGGGGAGCACATAGACGTGCTGTCGTGACATCAGCGAGACAAACTAACATCCATCAGTCTAAATGTCAACTCTAATTCTTGTAACTAGAATTCATTGAAAAGACGAACAGACTCAAACCGTTTGTAAAGTATATGAAAAATATTTTTTTGAAAAGGTTATGTATTGGAATTTTATAGGTATATCTTGCGTGAATAAATAGACAAACCTCTAATCCTAGAGTAATGACTAGGTTGAGTTTCTCAAAACATGTTGAAGCTTCTCAGTATAATAATAATACGTAAATACTAAACTTTGGCTAACATCATCCAATATTGGCCTACACTGGGCGATTATCGTCTGACAAAGTATAAAATACGGAGTACATATATCATGAAAGTGTTTGTATTCATAATATATTTGTTTATAAAATGTATTCATCCAGTGTTGGCTATCATCATTAAATGTTTGTTACTCTAAATGTTTCAAAGCTAAATAACAACAAAATCGAGATTAAAGCGATAATTTTAAAACTTACAATTTAGAAAAAAATAATTGTTAAACAGTTATGTGCTTATCTAAGACGGCATACATTATCCCGTCTTCCTTTTAGGAATTTTAATCTTTACTAAACGTTTTGTGCTGGTCTTTTTTATTGAAAAACCAGTGTAATTGTTATAAGCAGATGGTGTCCATGGATATCAAGTAGAACTTATTAGTAGCTCTATCTACAAATGAATACTATAATACCAAGTTATTACTTCTCCACCAATCATATCTGATGAACTTATCTTTTTCTTAAACAAATAACCTTTGACTCAGGAACAAGACAATCCCCTTTGGGTAAACCATTCATGTAATCCTCAGGGAAATTCAAAACTGCTTATGTAGAACCCAATCTGATAAGGTTATCGTAAAGTAGTCAAAAATTGAAATTTCGTAAAGCCCCAATAAAATGTTTCGTAACCTTCATTTATTGAATCTAATTTTTTTTGTAATTTTGTTTCTATAATCAAATTTCGATACGTAAAATTTGTTATACTGGTTTTTGTTACATAGAATTTTGAATTTAAAATTTTCTGTTTTCCTTTATTATTAAATTAACTAAAGAAGAGTGCCTAGTGTTAGTGACGTTTTGCAGATGTATGGGAAAAAGGTATTTTTCCCCTTGGAAAATAATGATTTACGAAAGATTAATAGTGTTACAGGTTGAAAAATTAGGGAAACTAATAGCCTAGTTTAATTACTACAAATATAAATACACAAAAAATAGAAATGTTTTTGTATGTTTTCCGAAATTTTGAAATAGTACACAATGTGGATTTCTGTAATAAGACATTCAACTATTTTACTAAACAATTCACCCAAGTACACTGATATGCATTAGCTATAAGGCCTATAATTTAAGTAACGCCATCTGTGCTATTTTATCATGGTGCGCATTCTAGCTTATCATTACCCTCTTTCCCTGTAGAGCTGGTACAACCAGAAATTATAGTCGCTGACTTGGAAGGCAGGTTGTCTGATCGAATGAGAAAACGTCTGGATGGACTAGTTATTGGAATCCTCTTATTAATAGCACTTTATTCAGGTCGTATTACTTTTAGAGTCCATTGCTTCATCTACGGAGTCCAGGGTGAAGGTGAGCAACCGGTTCATCGACCATATGACAGCCGAAGAATGATGCTGCCCATAACCGGTTAAATAAAAGCTTTGCGCGTGCACGATAGCCCTAGGTCACGTTTATGTTCTGTTTTTTGTTTTTTGGAAAGATATATATTGTGTTATTGTTAAATACACTATTGTATGGACACTATGAATATGGCGTGTAAATTTGGAATGTGGTATGGATTTTGTATTATTAAAAATATTTATTTTCAGCAATACACTTGTTCAAAATAAATTGTAATATTCTTTGAGGGCTGTTTTTATAAAAATAAAATGATGTTATATGGAGCACAAACGCTGAAATGACAGACCCCCCCCCCCCAGTCTTCGTTCTAGTCTTCATCATCATAATCAATACATTTAACAGATTCTAAAAGATATAAATTATTAGGAGGGTAACAAGTATTTATTTTGGTTGACTGATGTAGGTATGAGTCATGAAACACCAGTATACCTATATACAATTTCAGCAGTTGCTACACATATGGGGTATTTTCTTTTGTTATTTTTCTGCCCAGAAAACTTGTGTCTATCACACCACCTATAACTTTAATGTTTCCTTTTACATACGGAAGAGACACAGGTAAAATTGTTTCAACAAATATCACATTTATACAAACAAGCGCGCGCGCGCACACACACACACACGCACGCATTTGCCCAAGCTCTGGCTATTTCAATTCATTCATTTATTGTATGCAGTTATTGTAAGTGCATTTTATTTGGAAGAATTTAATATTACATTATCAAATTAATGTATTATATTTCAATAATATTAAAAAAAACATAATTATGTATATTGTATAAACCATACGGCTCATATTAAGTACCTGGCTAAGGGTTCTAGCATACCCAAACTATATATATATATATATGCCCTTTTCTGAGATAGCTTAATTTCTGGATATATATATATATATATATATATATATATATATATATATATATATATATATATATATATAACTGCCTTCAATCACACAAATGATAAAGAACACTTTTGTCTGTAGAAGTTTACAAATGAATCTGTGCTCTATTGTAACATTTGTGTGTTCTACAGCCGTTACATTTGTGAGTTATTCCGTTACTATACAGAAACAAAAGAGAATAGATGATGCCTGCTAAATACTTTCATGCTATGATTGAAAACTATTTCTGTTTTCAGAAATAGAAAAGTTTTTAAAACACATTCTATATAATACAGTACACAATGCAGTGTTTGTTGTAAAAACTACTACATTTATTTTCACATTTTATGACAGCCGTAGTGTGAAATAAGTTCAAAATACAGTCGTCATAAATTCTATTTCGTACATTCATTACATCATATAGTTTTTAACTGCAATTTTATTGTGCCATTTTCCATATAAAACTGAAAATATTTTTATTCTTACAACTGTTATATAAAATTAAGAACTATTTTCGAAACCAAAGCTTAAGAAAATATCGATTTGATACTTATAATCGTTGTCGAAAAACCTTTAATTTAATTTAGGGCCAGTTAAATATCCAATTGAACATGTTAGTTTTATAGCTTTAGTTTAGAATTGCTAACAGAAAAAGGACCTGGAAGTTGCGTAGCGTCAACACGATAGGAACGGGAGGACAATCAACAC